>JAHHUM010001397.1:0-36700 GCA_036173005.1 Crenichthys baileyi | reverse complement strand
TTTTCCTTTGCTTGATGCTGTTTGCTCCTCAATATTTTCTTAACCAACCTCTGAGTCTGTGACAGAGCAGCTGTATTTGTACTGAGATTAGATTACACACAGGTTGACTCTATTTAGTCATTAGCAATCATCAGGCAACTTCTGAAGCCAATTGGTTGCACTCAGAGTAAAGGGGGCTGAATACCTCTGCACACCGCACTTTTCAGTTTTTTATACGTCAAAACAAATTGAATAAATCATGTATAATTTTCTTTCCGCTTCACAATTAAATACACTTTATTTCTGTCTATCACATAAAATTCCAATAAAATATATTTATGTTTATGGTTGTAATGTGACAATATGTGGAAAAGTTCAAGAGATATGAATACTTTTACAAAGCACTGTAATGGTCAGGTATATTGCCTGTGCACTGTAACATATACAAGTCCTGCACAGTGGTCAGAGGGATTTTAACCCATTCTTCTTGCAGGATAGTGGCCAGGTCACTACGTGATACTGGTGGAGGAAAACGTTTCCTGACTCGCTCCTCCAAAACCCCCAAAGTTTGGCTCAATAATTTTTTAAAATTGGTGACTGTGCAGGCCATGGGAGATGTTAAATTCACTTTCATGTTCATCAAACCAATCTTTCCCAGTCTTGCTGTGTGTATGGTGCATTTGCATCCTGAAAACGGCACCGCCTTCAGGACACAATGTTTGAACCATTGGATGCACATGGCCTCAAGAATGGTTCGGTAGTCCTTGGCAGTGACGCCCTTTCTAGCAAAAGTATTGGGGCCAAGGGAATGCCATGATATGGCAGCCCAAACCATCACTGATCCCCCCCCATGCTTCACTCTGGGCATGCAACTGTTGGGTGGTACGCTTTTTTCGGGGCTTTCTCCACACCTTAACTCTCCCGAAAGGGGGGGAAAACAGTAAAGGTGGACTCATCAGAAACAAATATGTACATAGTCCCCCAGCCCAAGATTTTTGCGCTCCTTGCACCTTGAAACCGACGTTGGGAAGGCATGAGTGACCAAAGGTTTGGCTATAGCAGCCCCGGGCCGTGTATATTGATCCTGTGGAGCTCCCGACGGACAGTTCTTTGGGGAAAACAGGAGAGTTGAGGTGCACATTTAATTCTGCCGTGATTTGGGCAGCCGTGGTTTTATGTTTTTTGGATACCAGTCCGGGTTAGCACCCGAACATCCCTTTCAGACAGCTTCCTCTTGCGTCCACAGTTAATCCTGTTGGATGTGGTTCGTCCTTCTTGGTGGTATGCTGACATTACCCTGGATACCGTGGCTCTTGATACATCACAAAGACTTGCTGTCTTGGTCACAGATGCGCCAGCAAGACGTGCACCAACAATTTGTCCTCTTTTGAACTCTGGTATGTCACCCATAATGTTGTGTGCATTTCAATATTTTGAGCAAAACTGTGCTCTTACCCTGCTAATTGAACCTTCACACTCCGCTCTTACTGGTGCAATGTGCAATCAATGAAGACTGGCTACCAGGCTGGTCCAATTTAGCCATGAAACCTCCCACACTAAAATGACAGGTTTTTCAGTTTCATTCTCCAACCCCTGTATTTCTCCACTGCCTCCCTCTCAGAACCTGAGAGGTTGTGTAAAGCCATCCAGACGGCTGGGGAGCCCCAGTGAGGAGATCAATAATGCAGTCATATGGGCGTTGAGGAGGATAGGAAAGGGCTAAATCCTTCCTGAATACTTGCTGAAGATCATGATATTCAGGTGGAACGATATAGAGGTCAGAAGAAAAAATGGGTTCTTTTTGGAGGTTCAAGTTTGCTGGGGGCAGGGCGGAGCATTAACAGGTGGACATAAAATATGTATTCCAGGCCTCTATGTGAAAAGTTGACCAATTTATGTGGGGGTTGTGTTTTTGAAGCCATGGATAACCCAAAACAATGGGACAATCTCGAATGGGAAAGATGAAAATTGACAGATAGTTTATAAGGGACGGCCGTCTAGGGAGGTGACATGAACAGGGACAGCCAGAGTAAGAACAGGAATGTTGCACTGTTTCACTAGACTGGGGCTGATGAGGTTTTGTTCTGAACCGGAATCAATAAAGGGCACTGACAGAGAACGGTTCTTGGTTTATGCAGAGATTGGATTGATTCTGAAATCGGGGACTATCTTGTTTATTTATTTCCCCCGTCAAAATCCCCGTTTTCATTGGCAGGCCGGGGAGTTTGGGTGCACAGGAAAAACAGCAATTTTATGCCCAAAGTTGCCACAATATAAACATTGCCCAAGAGTCATCCTTTTTAACCTCTCTTCAGGAGAGAGTTGGGCTCTGCCAAGTTGCATGGGCTAAGGAGTTACCGAGCCAGATGTGGGAGCATAATTTCTACCTTCTAACGTCACACTAGGTTCTGGGATTGAGACACCTGTACAAAGCTTAATTTTACTTTTAAACACTCTCTCAGATAATTATCAATCCGAATAGCCAAGTTAATAAGCTCCTCTAGAGTCTTAGATTCATCCCTGCATGCCAATTAATCTTTTCATAATTTTTTTTTGTTTAATCCTGTCAGAAATGTCCCTTTATGTGCAGGAGGGTTCCAGCCTGATTCTGGGGACAATATGTGAGGTTCACTGCCATCTCTGCCACTTATCTACAGTATTTCCTTGTTTTAATGTCCATAATCTATTTGTTGCTTCTTCTTCACTTATGTGTAATAAAAAGGTTTGTTTGAACTGTTGGATAAATTCTGTGTATGTGAACTGGTAAATGGTTTGTTCGTTAGGAAGTGATTCAGCCCACCCTAACGCCTTGTCCTTCAGTAGACCAATCACAAAGGATATTTGCTTGCATCGTCAGGGTAACAACAGGGGAAGTTGCTGAAGGCAAGAGCGCACAGTAACAGGAAACCAAGACAATTTCTGAATTCCCCCGAGAAGCGTTTGGGTGTCGGGGAGATTGCTTCTCAGAAGGTGTGTGGAGGCAGGTTGAACTGAAAGGGAAGCATGGGGATCAGGAAGCCAGCAGTTTAATGTCTGGACTTGAGGAGGGGGAATGAGAGCCTTAAGAGTTTGTGTGACTTTATCCTCTTGGTTGGTAAGAACCAGAAGTTGGGTTTTCGTGGTCAACAAGCAGGGTACCTTGTTCGGAAAGGGCAGTCCATAGTTGCACCACAGGGTCTTGCTGGCTAAAGAATTCTGTCATATTGCCATTAGCCAGACCCAGTTTAAAGAGATTTAATAAAAGCTACAATAACGTAGAGCAGTGAGTGTTTTCAGGTCAAGAAGGCTTCTGGGAATTCTCTGGAGGAAGACAGATGCGTTAGTGAAGGTACCAGATGATGGTTAAGACTGGAGATGTGGAATGTAGGAGACTGTTACTGGGGGCCGTGGTTGAATCGGGAGGCGAGGAGGGCGAGTACATCCGTGATGGCTGAGGTTGGCAGTTCGCAGAGGGCTCAGTGTATAATGATGGTTTCTTCTGACAGTCAATGTCGGTGGGTGGGCAGGCAGGTGACTGTCAGGGCAAGCGTGGAACGTTCTCGGCGGTGGGTCTCTGTGCGACGGAGAGGAAGGTGGCGAGGAGGACCTTCCGAGGGAGACCAGAAGTTAGTTCTTCTGAAGTCTGACGAAGGGGAGTCATCCAATTGGGATCCAAGGAACTTATGCTCGAGGAGGAGGTGCAGCTCTGCCAGGAGGGGGAAAACACAAAGGTAAGTAACTCTCTAAAAACTAGGAAGTCACAAGGAGGAGGCCTGATTACCACACTGTGAGTGATAATTCTCTGGCATCTCCCTCAGGTACTCCACTCCTCTTTAAACTGTCCTTAATGAACGATGAGTGACACCTGTGCAGTCTGCCTTCCTGGAGCCAATAATGTGAGTTTGCTCGATTTTATCTGTGTTTTTCCTTACACTAACCTGCTAAAAATAAGTTTGAATATTGCTTAAACATGCCAAATGTAGTGGCTAACAAGCTAATAGGTCTGCTTATACCAACAGATTTGTTTACCACACAGCTTGTTTTATTCGATCGTTAGATAATGTGCTGCCAGTGCTCATATACACAGAGCTCTCAAGCCTCACGCAATGAGCATGAGACACATGCATTTATCTGACTTCACACGCACACACGCCACACATGACATTCCTCAATAACACCAAGTCGGGATCAGAATTGAATCGATGCTAGCATAGTGAGATCGATACTTCAGTTTCAGATTCTCTTCCATGCGTCCTCCTAATTTCTCTGTTTACTACGGAGTTCAGTGGAGCGCATCTTCTCTCTCTGCTCATTGCGCCTACCCTCCCTGGTCTGCCGGTAGAGAGCTCTGACAGCAGCCCGTGATGGCGGAGAGAAAGAGAGAAGCGCTTTGTAGACGTTATTTACTGTAGCTGATAAGGGCACTACCACATGATGTGTGCCGAAACGTCATTTGCTACTGTGGGAACACCACTAGTTTACAGAAAAATATAAAAATTGTTTACACTCGAGAGAACTCCGAGCTGCAAAAAAAGCTGAGGAAGAAAGAGTAGGGGGGGAAATCCCCAAACCAGGCCCCCAAAAATCAGGAATATTCAGGTAATCTCCAGGATAAAAAGATGTTTTCAACAGTACTATTGGTGATCAGAAATACTATTTTAGCAAACTGTTATCAACTATTATTATTATTATTTTGAGACAGTTAAAAAATATATATTGTTTTTTGGAACTCAAAAATATATACTTCTATAAAAATATATACCTCATACCTGAAATATGAATATGGCTGAATATTATAACCCTTTGTGTTAACTGTTGAAGGAAAAATAGTATTCCTATTTAGGCTATGTGATGCAGATTACAGTTACAGACTAAATAATATCATTTTGTTATATCGCCTAGATGATACAGAAAGATCCATGGATTAGGGAATCATTTTAGTATGTGTATACTGTTACATTATTTTATATTGATGTAGTTAGTTAATAATATGTTTATTTTCCTAAAATCTTTGTCCTTTGTTTTATCAAAACGTAATCATGCTGGATATTAAATCTTACTGAACAGAACTAACTTTCTGACACTTCAGTAGAGTATTAAAACTATGATTTAAACACTGCCAAATGAATGTCCCCTGAAATGCAAAAGGTTACATTTTGTGATGGCTGTTATCAACATGTGACCATCCTGACACTGAAAAGAAAAGGGTTTAATAAACCCCGAAGCAAACTTAAAAATCTCATAGCTGCCTTTCCTATCTTTCTGTTGAGGAAAAAATCATTTTCAGCATTAATACACTGGATTTCTGTTGGTAACCCTCTCAATTAAGTTCCACATATGTCACTCAAGTAACAGCTATCAGAATCAGTGATGCTTTACATTTCCGGAGAACTTTAGATTTCAGCGAAAAAAGTAGCAATGTGTCTGCCCCTTTTCTGGACTCGTGCAGCATAAATTAAGCCCAGGACCAGTAGACAACATCCCACAATCCCCTGTGCTGTCCTCACTACCCGTGCTAAGTCCTTTCTCTCCTGTGACGAGCAGCTCCCATACCACCCTGTCACACTGAGGCACATGATGCTTTAATTTGTGGCCCTGTAAATGTTTGTGAGCACCTTTCAGCTTTCTGAGAAAAAGAGCCGTTGTTGGGCCTTCTTTACCAGTTGGGAGGTGTTCTCAGTCCAGGAGAGGTCATAGGAGATGTAAATGCCCAGGAACTTTATGCTGTCCACATGCTCCACCACCTCCCAATGCAAAAAAAGAGTGTGTTCAGTCTTCCTGGAACTCCTGTAATCCACTATCGCTTCCTTGGTCTTGCTGGAGCACCACTGAGTCAAATTGTTGACCTCCTGTCTGTAGTGGGTATTATCATTGTTGGATATGAGACCCACCACAGTGGCGTCGTCCGCAACCTTCTCAACCATGTTTGTTTTGTGAATAGCAGAGCAGTCGTGTGTGAATAGGGTGAAGAGGGCAGGGCTAAGAACGCAACCCTGCGGCGTGCCGGTGTTGAGGATCAGTGGGGCAGGTGTGGGTTTCCCTATCCTCACCACCTGGGGCCTGTTGATGAGGAAGTCGCTGATCCAGGAGCAAAGTGGTGCAGATAAACCAAGGCTGTGGAGCTTCAGGGCCAGCATGTCAGGAAGGAGGGTGTTGAAGGCTGAGCTGAAGTTCACAAATAGCATGCTAACATAGGTGTTAGGGTGCTGCAGATGAGTCAGGGCCGTGTGAAGTGCTAACTTGACAGCATCCTCTGTGGAGCCATTCTCCCTGTAGGTGAACTGCAGGCTGTCCTGGCCAGCAGGGATACCGTCCTTGATGTACTTCAGGAGAATCCTTTCAAAGCACTTTGTGATGACTGGGATCAGAAGAACATGACGGCAGGTCATGATTGATCCACAATAGTGGAGGACTTCAGGCAGGCAGGGACTATGGAAAGCTGTAGAGAGAGGTTGAAGATGTCCAAAAAAAAAAGCCTGCAAGTTGGTCAGCTCATGATTTTAGCATCTGAGCTAACACCATGTCTGGACCTGCAGCCTTGTTAATGTTGATCTTCCTCATAATGGAGGTCACTTGGTGCAGCTGCAGGACGAGAGGCCGATGCTGCACCTCCGGCTGAGGTGGGTGTGTATTCCTTTTGCTGCTTGGAGTGTCAAACCGAAGCTGTTTAAGGTATCAAGGAGAGCTGGGTCATGGCTGAGCTGCTGGTCGCTCTGCTTATGGGCTGTGACGGATCTGATGCCTCTCCACATACTTCGTGGGGTGTCATTGTTGAGTTGCTCCTCAATGCCCTAATTGTACCTTTGCTTAGCCTCCTGGATGCCCTTTCTCAGTTCTCTCCGGGCTCTGCTGTAGGACAGTTAGTCACCTAATCTGTAAGCTGTGTCCCAAACTCTTAGTAGGGTCCACACTGTGCCATCTAACTATAGCTTGTGGTTAGGAAAAACCCTGACTGTTTTTGTGGGTAGGATAGCATCTCGGAAAATATTGAATATAGGACAGCACAGATGATGTATATTCCTCCAGGTCAGCGTCCTCTTTGAACACTCCCCACTCTGTGTGGTCAAAGCAGTCCTGTAAGGCTGAGCAGGCAACTTCAGTCCAAACCTGCATGGTTCTGATGATGGTTTTGTTTCTGCAGATCAGAGGTTTGTAGGCAGGAATCGGGTCCACAGAGATTTGATCTGACAAAACAAAGTGAGGAGCAGTGGTAGCTTAGTATGCTCCAGGGATGTTGCAGTAGACCTGGTCTAAAGTACTCTGGTTGGAACCTTTGAAATTTGTGGAATTTAGGGAGCACAGCTTTTAATTTCACATTATTAAAGTCTCCAGCGACAATCACAGCTGCCTGTGAATTATCATTCATTTGGCTGTTGATGAGGCTGTACAGCTCCTCCAGGGCTAGCTTGGCATTAGCTCTTGGTGGTATGTAGGCTGCTATGATTATAGCGCTGAGTTCTCTAACCAGTTTAAATGGTCTGCACTTCACTGCCAGATATTCTAAAACGGGGGAGCAGAAGGTTCTGATCTGTTTTTGTAGCTGTGCACCAAAAGTTGTGAATGTACAGTGCCAAACCTCCACCTTTGATCTTCGCTGCAGCTGTAGTTCTATCGGCCCAGAACAAAGCGCAGCCCGCCAGCTTCACCGCAGCATTGTGGGTGTTATTGTCCAACCAAAACATATATAATTTGTAGTTCCTCCAACACCAGCAGACATAATCTCACTCTGAACTTTTCATGAAACTTGAGAGCTCTGCATATACAACCTAATATTGGTATTAATGGTATTTCAAGCACAAATGAAACCAAAAGGGTTGCTAAAAAGCTACATTCCTTTGTTTGCTTAAACTGCTAATGCTAGTGCCAGTAAGGTCAAATATTTACATTTTACCTGTTGCCATTTTGTGAGAGTCCATAGAAATTCCTCTCCACCATTTGAGTAGTCCTTTACTCCCTTTGATGGCTAGTTAAAACAACATTTAGATCAACTGTGTGAAAAGGTTATTGATTTCTAATTTGGCAAATCATTCTTAGAAATGATTTGCCAAATTAGGCCCTCCTTGAACCGCCACCTTAACGTGGTGGAGGGGTTTGAGTGTTTAAATGATCCCAGGCTATGTTGTCTGGGGCTTAAATGCCCCTGGTAGGGTCTCCCATGGCAAACAGGCTCTAGGTGATGGGTCAGACAAAGAGCGGTTCAAGAATCCTTCATGAGGACCACTAAATCAAGGCAGGTGACGTCGCCCGGTATGGTGGAGCCGGGGGCCCACCCCGGAGCCAGGCCTGGGGTTTGGGACTCGTCGGAGAGCGCCTGGTGGCCGGTTGCTCCTCGCGGGACCGGCCGGGCAAGCCCGAACGAGAGACGCGAGGCCATCCCCCAAGTGGGCCCCCACCTGCAGGGGGAACCGTGAGGGACCGGTGCAAAGAGGATTGGGTGGCGGGACGAAGGTGAAGACCTCAGCGGCCCGATCCCCGGGTGCTTAGGCTGGCTCTAGGGGCTGGAATGTTACCTCACTGGGGGGGAAAAGGAGCCTGAGCTTGTGCGGGAGGTCGAGAGATATCGACTAAATAGTCGGGCTCGCCTCCACGCACAGCGTGGGCTCTGGAACCCATCTCCTTGGGAGGGGCTGGACTCTCTTCTACTCTGGAGTGGCCCACGGGGAGAGGCGGCGGGCTGGGGTGGGTCTGCTTGTTGCCCCTCAGCTCAGCCATCTAGTGTTGGGGTTTACCCCGGTGGATGAGAGGGTCGCATCCCTGCGCCTTCGGGTCAGGGATAGGTCTCTGACTGTCGTTTTGGCCTACGGGCCGAGCGGTAATGCGGAGTACCCGGCCTTCTTGGTGTCCCTTTCGGGGGTGCTGGATAGTGCCCCTCCCGGGGACTCCATTATTCTGCTGGGGGACTTCAACGCCCACGTGGGAAACGACAGTGACACCTGGAGAGGCGTGATCGGGGGGAATGGCCTCCCCGATCTGAATCCGAGTGGTGTTTTGTTATTGGACTTCTGTGCTAGTCACGGATTGTCCATAATGAACACCATGTTCAAGCATAAGGGTGTTCATCAGTGCACTTGGCACCAGGACACCCTAGGCAGGAGGTCAATGATCGACTTTGTTGTCGTATCATCAGACCCTTCGGCCGCATGTTTTGGACACTCGGGTGAAGAGAGGGGCTGAGCTGTCCACTGATCACCACCTGGTGGTGAGTTGGATCCGCCGGAGGAGGAGAAAGCCGGACAGACTTGGCAGGCCCAAGCGCATAGTGAGGGTCTGCTGGGAACGCCTGGCGGAGCCCTCGGCCAGGGATGTATTCAACTCCCTCCTCCGGGAGCTTTGACCAGATTCCGGGGGATGTTGGAGACATAGAGTCCGAGTGGACCATGTTCTCCGCATCTATTGTTGATGCTGCTGCCCGTAGCTGCGGCCATAAGGTCTGCGGTGCCTGTCACGGCGGCAATCCCAGAACCCGGTGGTGGACACCGGCAGTAAGGGATGCTGTCAAGCTGAAGAAGGAGTCCTATATTTTCCCACAAGCTGTGGTTGGCTTGTGGGACTCCTGAGGCGGCTGACGGGTACCGTGAGGCCAAGCGTGCTGCGGCCCGAGCTGTGGCAGAGGCAAAAACTCGGGCCTGGGAGGAGTTCGGTGAGGCCATGGAGAAGGACTACCGGTCGGCCTCGAAGCGATTCTGGCAAACCGTCCGGCGCCTCAGGAGGGGGAAGTAGTGCTTCGCCAACACTGTTTATAGTGGGGGTGGGAGGCTGCTGACCTCGACTGGGGACATTATTGGGCGGTGGAAGGAGTACTTCGAGGATCTCCTCATCCTGCCATCACGCATTCCCTGGGAAAACAGAGGCTGGGGACTCGGGTTGGACTCTTTTATCACCCAGGCTGAAGTCACTGAGGTGGTTAAAAAGCTCTGCGGTGGCAAGGCTTCGGGGGTGGATGAGATCCGCCCTGAGTACCTCAAATCTCTGGATGTTGTGGGGCTGTCATGGTTGACAGCCTCTTCAACATTGCATGGCGGTCGGGGACAGTACCTCTGGATGGCAGACCGGGTGGTGGTTCCCCTTCATAAGAAGGGGGAAGGAGGGTGTGTTCCATCTACAGGGGGATCACACTCCTCAGCCTCCCTGTAAGGCCTATGCCAGGGTATTGGAGGGGGAGAGTCCGGTCCGATAGTCGAAACCTCGGCTTCAGGAGGAGCAGTGTGGTTTTCGTCCCGGCCGTGGAACACTGGACCAGCTCTATACCCTCTACAGGGTACTCGAGGGCTCATGGGAGTTTGCCCCAAACCCGGTTCACATGTGTTTTGTGGACCGGGAGAAGGCATTCGACTGTGTTCCCTCGTGATGCCTTGTGGAGGGTGCTCCAGGAAGTATGGAATCGGGGGCCCTTTATTAGGGCCATCCGGTCCCTGTAAAACGGAGGGAGTAGATTGGTCCGCATATCCGGCACTAAGTCGGACCTGTTCCCGGTGCATGTGGACCCCCGGCAGGGCTGCCCTTTGTCACCGGTCCTGTTCATAACTTTTATGGACAGAATTTCTAGGCACAGCCAAGGGCCGGAGGGGGTCTGGTTTGGGGACCAGTGGATTTCGTTCTCTTCTTTTTGCAGATGACGTGGTCCTGCTGGCCCCCTCTAGCCAAGACCTACAGCATGCGCTGGGGCGGTTTCGCAGCCGAGTGTGAAGCGGCTGGGATGAAGATCAGCTCTCCCAAGTCATAGGCCATGGTACTCGACCGGAAAAGGTGGCTTGTCCTCTTCAGGTTGGAGGGGAGTTCCTGCCTCAAGTGGAGGAGTTCAAGTATCTCGGGTCTTGTTCATGAGTGAGGGAAGAAGGAGCGGGAGATCGACAGACGGATCGGTGCGGCTGCCGCAGTAATGGGGGCGCTGTGCCGGTCTGTTGTGGTGAAGAGAGAGCTGAGCCCAAAGCGAAGCTCTCGATTTACCGGGGCGGTCTACGTTCCTACCCTCACTTATGGCCATGAACTTTGGGTCATGACCGAAAGAACGAGATCCCGGATACAAGCGGCTGAAATGAGCTTCCTCCGTAGGGTGGCCGGGCACTCTCTTAGAGATAGGGTGAGGAGCTCGGCCATTTTGGAGGGGCTCGGAGTAGAGCCGCTGCTCCTCCACATCGAGAGGAGCCAGTTGAGGTGGCTCGGCCATCTATCCCGGATGCCTCCTGGACGCCTTCCTCGGGAGGTGTTCCAGGCACGTCCCACCGGGAGGAGGCCCAGGGGACGGCCCAGGACACGTTGGAGGGACTATGTCTCTCGGCTGGCCTGGGAACGCCTTGGGCTCCCCCCGGAGGAGCTGGAGGAGGTGTCTGGGGAGAGGAACATCTGGGTGTCTCTGCTGAGTCTGCTGCCCCCGCGACCCGGTTCCGGATAAGCGGAATACGACGAGTATGAGTACATTCTTAGAAATATTATTTAGCAAAATAATGTTTTACAAACCTTCTGATTTGCATTGTGACTGGTTGTTTGAAGATCTGGAAAGGCCCCAAGTAAACCAGAGGATTTGTGATAATGAGCATTTGTGCTGGACTTATAAGGTAGACAGAGGACACTTTTACTGCTATTTGCAAGTTGGAGCTTCTTTAGGAGAGAAATTAAAACCCCCTGTTAGAGGTAAATCCAGGGATAATGCCAATATTTATAGATGCTTATGCTGCCAACAATAAAAAATGACATCACTGGCTAACTTTACAGAAACTTCACATCTATGAATAAGAGTTCAACAGATTATATTGGACAGCGGAGTGAAAAAGAAGCCAACATAATTGCAGAGGAAGCTTGGTTACAACTCTGGAAAAAAAAAAAAATTCTACTACGAATTTCTTAACATGGCAAGATTTATGTTGGAAGAATCTAATCAGATTTTTTATAACTCCAAAGCAGAAATTATGACTTAGTGGTTCTCAGCTCTCCTGCTAAAGGGAGTATGGGGTGGTCCTTGCAGGTTCCTTTGATGTCTTCTGGTCCTGTCAGCAGTTAAAGATGTTCTAAATGATGATAAGCATTTAACCTCTGAAATCCTAGGTATAGCTTTACATAATTCTTTTCTCTCTATGTACCTCAGAACACTCTCTAAAGGACTCAGTACAGGCGATACATACTTACTGAAGATATTTATTATTTAAAGCAAGAAGGCTGTCACGGTGTGACATTTTGGACTTTGTTTTAGGGTTTCTTGTGATGGTTTATTTTGTCTAGATGTTTCTATTATGTTTATTAGTTAGTTTTTCTCCCTCTACCGCCTCCTGGTGTTTTGTTGTTTTCCTCCCTCACTAAGTTTCCTTATGGTTGTTTCCTTTTTACTTTGTATGGTTCTATTATTATGATTAGTCTCTGTATTATGGTTCTTTGTTCTCCTGGATTATTTTACTATCTCTGTGTCTTTATTTATGGTTTAAGTATTTGTTCTTATCACAGCTTTAGTTATGGTTTACGTTCTTCTTGTGGGCTCTTTGTTTAGTCTTAGCTAATGGTTATTGTTTTCTATGTTTTCTTCTAGTTTCTCTGTTTACTTTAGTTCATAGTTATTCTTGTTCCTTCCCTCCTCTGATTTATTATCTTGCTTGGTTTGTGTTTTCTGTTTATCGTTTATTTAGTCTTTGCACTCCTCGTCAGCCTTTGTATTTGTTTCACCTGTTCCTCCTGCTTCCCTGCCTCCTTGTCGCACCTGTTCCTTGTTCCCTTGATTACCTCCCTTTTGTCTTCCCACGAATTTTTTATTTTTTTGGTGTCGTTGCTTGTTGCGGGTTTTCCTTGTTGATCGTCACCCCTCGTCCATGTCCTTGATTATGCTTTGTTTTTTTTTCCCGCGCCTGAAATTCTTTGCCTGGGAGAACCTGCAGTGTTCTTGTGAGTTTTTGTATTTGGACTCTGGTTCATGCCTGCAGGATTTTTGCATTTTTTGGGTCTTTGTAAATAAACCTTTGATTTACAAAGATGAATTCTCCAAACTCTTGTCTGCACTTTGGTCCGACCCAAAACCACATCGTGACAAAGGCAATTACAAAATGTTGGTTCCAACCATCCCCTCCCACCTTGACGTTCTTCAGAAATATTATAAACTTCATCCATGACATTGAGACATTGAATTTTTTTCAGTATTCCCAAGATAGGCCTATGGGAAAATTGGATTGTCATACATTCAAAGTTACCCTTTGTGAATCAGAAGCATATGGGCTAAACAATGTGATGTGTATTCTGCACCTAGTATTTTCTTTTCTTTTATCGTAATTCAGAACAATAATTTGCTATAAATCATAAGACATACTTTCTATTGTGTGTGCTCTACTCCGCCTTTGTTCGTTCTTGTAGAAAAATTAAAAGTACAAAAATCCCAAAAGACTAGCGTACATGGAACGCATTCAGTGGTACAATATATTTGTAAACACCAAAAGAAATAACTCAATCTCACCTTTACAAAAATTTTTAAAGGTTGGAATTGTGCCCCCCCCCCCCACCAAAAAAAAAATATTTTTTCACAAAAACAATAAAAGTATAAACAAAATAGGTAGAACAGAATAAAAGTATCTGCTTTTCAGAAATAACCACTGACAGAGTGATCTATCAGCCCAAAGTTACCATCCTTCATCTTTAAAAACAAAATCAGGTCTAAAATTTGACATAATCTAGTCAGAATTGCCAGCACAAACAAAATTGTTCTACTTTATGATGAAGAGAAGCTGTTATCCATTCCATTTTATAAATGCCAAATGTGTAATTTTCCAGACAGAGGACCTGGAATTTTAGCCAGACACATTTCAAAAAATTTTAGAAATACAGCTGGTAGGAGTCAGGAAACCTCTACAAAAATACACCAGAGTCTGCAGAGGGAGAGGACAGTTTAGTGGCTGTTAAAGAGTCAGAAACTCTAATAAGACTCAGAAAGAAAGTCACTAACCTTCTTCAGAACGGGATCAGAACGGGAACATTGATCCAGATAATGGGGTGCTGCAGACTGGTATTTGACTCCAAACAGTCACTCTTAGATGTGCACACAGTAAAACTCCTCTTGATTATCCTAAGAGGGAGCTGAGAGTGGGAGGATAGGATGATGATGATGTAACAACAGGTAGAGTTGACACAGAGCTTGGCAGTAGCTTTAATCATCTAACTGCTGGCTGATAATCAGCCAGAACTCAATCCAAAATCCAGAAGGCAAAACAAGAGACAGGCAGGGGTCATACACAAACTGGCAGTGATAAGCTTGTCCAAGGGCTAGGCAAAACTCAGAGGTCGGGAACAGAAACAAGGTCGTTGTCCAGAGGTCAGAAACTCAAAGAAGGGCAAGGCAAGCCAGAGTAGAAAGTAGCCGCAAGGTTTTTGTGTGTACACGTGCTTCCTACATGAGGCACACCGTCGATGGTGACAAGCTCGCGCTCTACTCTTCTGTAGCTGTGTCCAAATTCAGGGGCTGCATCCTTCTAAGGCCACATTTGTAGGCTGATTACATTACAGGATTCTGTGACAGGTTTCCAAATTCTTTTTTTGTAAAAAGGCAATAGCTGTTGTTGTGCACATCATCCTCACTCAGGCTTTCTACATGGCTACATGGAGACAGGTCATCCAAAATGGTGACTGTGGTCACCATTTTTACACTCTAGAGGAATTTATCTCAAACACATCTTGTAGAGCCTTATTTACCTCCTTCCAGTAATCTTGAATGACTTTTTCAGTATATATAAGTATATATAATAATGATTAGCATTCAGATTTGCACAGTTTCTCCAGCATGTAAGAAGATTTCCATTATACTGACATACGTGAACTGGTGTAACAGAATCTTTTTCAAGTTTCCCACCCTAAGTCTTGCCATCTTAATGATTTACTACATGTCCATTGGTATGTCCATATTGCAGGTAACTCCTCTGTAATCACTGTGCCACCTTCTTCTGCTTTGCTTTATTGCTTTAATATGAAACACTTAGTGGTTTTTAGAACAAAACACACTTGTAAAGATGAGTGAGATGGTTTTCCTTTTTTTTCTGAATTAAATGCTTTTATAAATTTTTCAGTCAAATGTGTATTTGTCAGAAACTGCTTATAATTGTAAATTTCTAAATTTTTTTTAAGTAGATAAAAATCTCTACAGGCATTTTTTCCTTTTGCATGATTCAAAGTCAGCTAGTCCTTTAATATTGTGCAAAAGGCAGTAGTTCCCCTGAGTGTGCAGTCTCTAAACGTTGTATCAAGTGTATTTGGTGTGAAATTTAAATCATATGCACACCATTTTAATATTGTAATATCTCCCTCCAATTTATTTTATGATTGTCTTCAATACTTTGAGTTGTTCTCATCCAAATATTATCAATATTATTTATGTAATTTTGTGTTTTTTTTATTCTCCAAGATTGCTTGGATATGAATAGAAAGTAAATTTGCTTCAATATTTTTCCACTGGGCATTATATTTTGGGTCGCGCATAGCACCGCCGCCCTGATTTGTGCTGGTAAATAATAATCTCTGAGCGAAGGCATTCCACAGCCCCCTTTCTTTTCTTTTCTAATTATACAATTTTAAGACTGATTCAGGGTTTTTTATTTTACCAGATATATCTTGATTAGAACTTATCCCATTCATTAAAATGCTTTTGATTAACTTTAGCAGTACAGTCTGAAATAAGTAATCTGGGCAGTATGTTATGTCAATTTTAATTGAGTTAATTCTGTCAGGATCTGTCTGTGTTAGGTTTTGCTTTTGTTTACCCTCTGCTCAGCCATGTGCTTTTCTGTTTATTTCTGGATCTTTAGATTCCTTCTAGTTAGTTTTGTTGTTTTTTTTCTCTTTTCTGGTGTTAGATACGTTTAGTTATATTCTGATAGATCTGGTTTCCTCTTGTTTATGTTCTTAAGTCTAGTCATTGTTTTCTTGTGTTCTGGTCACCTCGCTGCTCTCCATGCTCATCAGGTTAATTAGTCACCCTCCTTCTGTTCCCCCTGCATTCCTGGTCACAGCTGTTTTCTATCCCTCCTGATTAGCTCCTCTCCCAGTTCATTGGTTAACACTCAACTTCCCTCAGTATTTAAGTTCTTTAGTTTTCATGGTTCTCCACTGGATTCTCTGTATTGGCTACTGCGCACCTCCCTAGTTCCATGTCTCAATGGTCTTGCCTGCTGCCCTGCCTGCTTATATAAGTGTTTGCTAATTATTATTAAATCTTATCGACTTTCCATGTCTCTCCTGTCCTCCTGCCTGCATTTTGGTCCTGCTCAACTACAAACCTTGACATATTCTGGCACTGAGACTTAAAGTGGGAATGCGATTGCATCTTGTGATATTCTCTAGTATTCCTTTTTGTAATGGGATACAATTATATTAAAATGATTTTAATGGTCTTTAGGTAAAACTTAACATTGCTCAATTTGCCATGATATATGTTTTGAATTTCCTGTGGTGGGCTATAATTATAAGAGAGCTGCTGGGTTTTAACAATATTAATGTTATATCATTATGACCAAATTCTTTAAGTAACTGCATCAGTTTTGGTAAAGAGTATGTTGGCTGTCCTAGAAATCAAAATTGAAATGTCATCTGTGTAACCAATTTATGTTCCACCCCATTAATAATTATATTGATTTTGTACATTGGGCTAATCGTTCCAAGTATAAACCAAAGAGCAGTGGTAACCGTCACAACCCCGTCTTGAATCACTACAAAACAATAATGTCCAATAATCTTATTTCAAGCTGTGGCATTGTTGTACGGCCGTGTACTGTTTTAATAATTGTCAGGTAATCCAATTTTATTTAAAACTCTGTAAAGCAAATTCCATATTACTGAATCAAATGCTTTTCATCATCCACAAGTGCAGTTATTGTGTTTTCTGTGTATAATCTATGACATATAATGACCTCTGTATATTATCCTGTGTAGCGCTGTCATATAAATCCCTTCTGATCATTGTGTATTAGAGTAGGTAAGAATGTTGGTTACGTATTGTACCCCCAGATTCTATGCGTATAGGCACAGCCCTTTAAGGCTATCGCTAGTGGATTTATCCCTTCGCCGATGCCAGCGGTGAAAACTTTAGTCGACGGCCACCTGCTGGGTGGGCCTCCCCCGGTCTGTAAAAATTGCCCTGAGACCAGGTAATCGCCAGCCAAATAGCGATTTTTCTTAAGCCATTTAGGAACCACTGAGGCACAGAGCTTAAAAAGTGCGCCTATACTCATAGAATCTGGGGTTACAATACGTAACCAACGTTCTATTTTAATATAGGCTTCGCCCTTTTAAGTCTATCGCTAGTGGGTTAAAGGCAAAGCAGGATGTGGTCTATGCCTCACTGGGTCCGTCCGAACCACAAGCACAAACATCTGCTAGGCCAGAATAGCTCCAAAAGCCCAGCCTGCCGCTTAATTATGCACTCAGAAGCGCATAATATACATTGCATTATGTTACATTTTAGACAGAAGTTGTTGTGAATTACTTCATATGAGTACAGTATTTGCTTTTTTTTAAGGCTCAGTTAGATATTTGTTGTGAATTAGTGATACAAAACTAAAAATAATAAAAAAAACCTTCCTACTGGTCTGTGTCTTCTGTCACACAATTAATCAGCATTTTTTTTAGGAAGCTTGAACATTATATACTTAAACATGTCATGCAAGCATCTCAGCGTTATCCTAGCTTTTAAATCTGATCAAGGAAATAAAAGTAGTCTATTAAAGAGTTTCTGAGTTCACTGTCCACTTAATATTAGCTCATTAAACTAGGTTCTACAGGTTTAATTTGTTACATTTTGATGTGAACAGAATTAAAGCTGAGTGTCTCTTATTTATACAACGTATTTGAACTTCCAAGTACTTCCTGAGGCTTGCAGTACCTTTAAACATCCAAAAATCTGTCCGCCAGAGATAGCACTGTCAGTTATATGAGAAGGGTGATTGTGTATATTTGTGTGTGTGTATTCATGGACACTTAGGCTCTGCAGTAAACACTCATCTCTTATTAACTCACCACATCTCTAAAACATGAAGCTCTGGCTGCATGGATTGTGTTCTTTACACACTCTGACTCTCGCTCTGGGGGTGTGTGTACGGATGAGGGTAATATCTACTGACTGATGGTGGTGATGACAGGAAAGGTCCTGGAGCAGCTATCAATAACTCAACTGTAAACAGAGAAAGAGAAGAGGGAGGGTAAAAAAGTGTGGCCTTGGGTAAATATGTGAATTGATTAACTGAATGATTATTATTGTGTTACCAATGTCAGGTTGTTGTGGAGACATGCTGCAGCTGTTGAGTCTGTAAAAAGCAGCATGTGTAATAGTTATTGCTGATCCACAATGGCTGGATTATTTATATATTTTGGGTTTTTCACCACATATTAGGCCCTCTTTAAATGATCACCAGAAAAACAAAATGTATTTAGAACAAATTGTTGTTACAAATATTTAACCACACAAGGCTATTTTGTCTAAAGAAAAGGCACCACAGAGGCCTTGAGACATCAAGCATTAGGAAAATGAATGACAAACACAAAAATGTATTTGTCTGAGGAGAACCAGTGGAGAACAACCATTATCAATAACTATTTACTAATGCACCAAATGTCCAACAGCAAGCGGGTGGGGAATTAGTACTATTATAGAGGACATATTTAAACACAAGGTAGGTAAATACAGCGAGAACTTGGAGGGAAAATTACCAAATATATAAAAATCTAACTTACTTTTGCATACACCCAGTTTCCCCTGTATTGGATCTCATACGATGCTAATGAGAAAGTATTTGCCCTTTTACAGATTTTTGTGTTTTTGTCAAGCTTAAAAGTTGCAGGTTTGACAAAATTAACCTAACAAAATACAAACAGCTGTTTTCACATTATGATTTAATTTATTAAAGGCAGGCAACAGATATTATACCCTAATACTAATTCAATCCACAATGGAAGGGATTTTGAGCATGACTGACCTGCTGTTATGCCACAGCTGTCGCTAACTCTGAAGTTTAATACTGACAGTCTAACATGATTTAATCTATTTGGAACCTGGAACTAAGATGCATGAGGAACATTCTCTTCAAAATAACTGAGTTTAGTTATATAGTAAAAAAAGTCCTTTCAAGGCACTTTTCAGGACAAAAACCACCGAATTGTATTGTAATATACACAGTCTAATTGAGTCCAAAGTCGTTCTTGAATTTTTCATTTCTGTTTTGAGTGGTAGGGGGGCTAATGATATTCTATAAAGGTCAATGTGCGAGAGTTGACCATGGAGAGGTCACCAGCTGTCCATTGCAGGGCCAACATAGAAGTATAGATCTATCTTTACAAGGACTTTACATTCATTTCTATAGCCTAACCCTGACTCTAACCCTAAACCTAACCATTACCGGTACATACCTAATCATAAAGTTAACCTAAACTCAATTCACACCTTAGTCCTAAACCTAACCCCTAACCCAAAAACAGCACCCTTGGGGCCCAGGAGTTGGACCCATAAGGACCACTGGGTCCTCGAAACATAGTATAAGTTGAAAAAATCAGTCTTACACTGTGATATACACACACACACACACACACACACACACACACACACACACACACACACACACACACACACACAACACACACACACACACAGGAACACAAACAATCCTGCGCTTTAATGGACATAAAATCTGCCTGCTCATGGGGAGAACATGCAAACTAAACACAAAACATTCGATCCCAGTACCTTCATGATGTGAGACAGCAGAACATAACACATGCTCTATGTTGTCCAAGATTAATGTGACTGAATTAACTTTATTCTATACTATTATTTCAAATTTTATCCAATCCAATTACTGTTGAGTTCTCCCAATTCTAATGATAAACAGTCAGATACACTTAATCATACAGTGCCAATTAGTAAAAACATGTCTGTCGGAAGACAACAGCAGATGGCAGATTGCATAAAATCTTTAACTGCTGAAAATGTATAAAGAAACAAAAACCTAGATGTGTAAGTCCAAAAAAAAAAAACAGTCATTTGTGTGTGAAAAAAGAATGGAACACAGGGAACCTATTTTACAGACAATAAGTAAAATAATCGCCCAACTACATTTCAAGACAACATAGTCTTTTACAGATTTCATATTTAAAGTTATTTTTCCTTTGCATAAAACCAAATTTTACTGCTCAAAAACGTAACATTTGACATCCTTCTAAAATAAAATATGCGCATGTATTATTCAACTCATTCTAGCTATTATTATGCAGACAATAAACACCTAATATCTTTTTGATTATTGTTTAAAATATATAGTTTGCCACAGACACACATACAGACTCATTCTGCATTCAACCACATCAACAGAGTGCAGAGTGTGCTGTGTTAATGTGTGTTAACCATATTAAAGGAGCCGTATAATGTGCTGCAGCAGCCTCTAGGAAACTCAAGCTGCTCTAAAAGACATTATAAATTTTTGATCAAATTGAGGATATTTTCTAAACGGGGGAAACCTGATGCCATATTTTCATCCTCTGGTTTTCTTTTTCTCTTCTTGAAGGAGCCCTTGCCAGTGTTAATGCTGCCTCTCTCTGGTTACTGTTTGTCGCTTCCCAGTGTGCGTGTCTAAAATGTGTTGATGAGATTTGCATTGAGCGGAAAGGCACTAAAACCATCAAACCCATCACTGTTTGGTCCGGCAGGATGGCAGGATGAGAAAGGGGAATGTAACCAAAGCTTCCAGATCTGTAATCTTCTTACACACACACTTTGGATAGATATGCCACACACACAAGAAATGGACATAATAACTTACACCTCAGTTTCTCACATTACATGTCTTTTCCTTTTTTAACCTTTCTCTTTTATGATCATCTTCCCTGCACCTTCACAAAGTTACTTTGATTAAATAGAAAATGTTTTTTTTTCAGTTATCTGTTCTCTGAACCAAATGGAGTAAACAGTTGTTTAAATTCCTACAATCAAAATTTTAAATGTGAGAACTGGTATTTACAGCCTTTTTTAAACTAAGGAAAAAAAGCTGGTTTTATGGAACAACTACTTACTAGCTTTGTGACTACGACACAATTAAGCAGATTGTACTCGTACTCGCACTCGTACCCGTTGTCTTCCACTTTATCCGGGACGGGGTTGCGGGGGCTGCAGATCCATCAGAGACACACGTCCCTCTCCCCAGACACCTCCTCCAGCTCCTCCGGGGGGAGCCCAAGGCGTTCCCAGGCCAGACGAGAGACATAGTCCCTCCAGCGTGTCCTGTGCCGTTCCCTGGGCCTCCTCCTGGTGGGACGTGCCTAAAACACCTCCCGAGGAAGGCGTCCAGGAGGCATCCGGTACAGATGCCCGAGCCACCTCAACTGGCTCCTCTTGATGTGGAGGAGCAGCGGCTCTACTCCGAGCCCCTCCCGGATGGCCGAGCTCCTCACCCTATCTCTAAGGGAGTGCCCGGCCACCCTACGGAGGAAGCTCATTTCAGCCACTTGTATCCGGGATCTCGTTCTTTCGGTCATGACCCAAAGTTCATGGCCTTAGGTGAAGGTAGGAACGTTGACTGACTGGAAAATCGAGAGCTTAGCTTTTCGGCTCAGCTCTCTATTCACCACAACGGACCGGCACAGCGCCCCCATTACTGCCGCAGACGCACCAATCCGTCTGTTGATCTCCCACTCCATTCTTCCCTCACTCGTGAACAAGACCCCGAGATACTTGAAGTCCTCCACTTGAGGCAGGAACTCCCCGCCAACCTGAAGAGGACAAGCAAGCCTTTTCCGGTCAAGAACCATGGCCTTGGACTTGGAGGAGCTGATCTTCATCCCAGCCGCTTCACACTCGGCTGCGAACCGCCCCAGTCCAAGCTGTAGGTCTTAGCTAGAAGGGGCCAGCAGGATCACGTCATCTGCAAAAAGAAGAGACGAAATCCACTGGTCCCCAAACCAGACCCCCTCCGGCCCTTGGCTGCACCTAGAAATCCTGTCCATAAAAGTTATGGACAGGACCGGTGACAAAGGGCAGCCCTGCCGGAGTCCAAAATGCACCGGGAACAGATTGTATTGACAAAAGAAATTTCTTCTGGCTACCACTAAGGCACTAAGGAACCCTCAGAGACACTTGTTTAAGAACCAGAATGTTTTCTCTGCATTATAAAAAAAATTGCTAACACTAATTACAGTTTTAGAATTCCGTCATATAGTATCTGAACATCCCCTTCAATTTTTAGGCAGTATATTTGGATTGTAATACATTTTTTACATTTTAAAACAAACCGAACCTGTTAAAATTGTCTTGGCTAACACCACCTATAAAAGTAAAAGCCTACTTTTGTATTCATTCCATCAGTGGAAACCCCTGAAAAAGAGCTAAAGTTATTGGTCAAAGTAAGATGCTTCTCTAAGTACACTCTCCAAAGAAGCTGAATCAAAACAAAGTCCGTTAAGGCCAATGGCTGAAGTTATCATCTATCAGAGAAAACATCCATCTTTTATTCTGTTAGATAGTCTTCACTTTTGCATGAATTTTCCCTTGGTTTTATAAATATACATAACCTAAAGAATTTGATACATTCTTAGGAGAACTACAGGTTTCAGAGCCATATATAGAGTAACAAAGGCAGTTTGCATATTAAAAGCGGTCCAGTGGTTGTGGAAAAAAGGATCTGCAAACAGTCAGTCCGTCAGTCATTTTCTACCACTTCTTTCATAGTGGGTCACGGGGAAGCTGGTGCCTATCTCCAGCAGTCTATTTGGAGGCGGGGTACACCCTGGACAGGTCGCCAGTCCATCGCAGGGCAACACAGACACACACAGGACAAACAACCATGCACACACTCCTTCGCGCCTAAGGGCAATTTAGATAAAACCTATTAACCTAACAGTCATGTTTTTGGACTGTGGGAGGAAGCCGAAGTACCCGAAGAGAACCCACGCATGCACGGGGAGAACATGCAAGCTCCATGCAGAAAGATCCCCAGCCGGTAATACAACCTAGGACCTTCTTGCTGCAAGGCATCAATGCTACCAACTACGCCACCGTGCAGCCTTTCCATGGTAATCATTGGTTTACAAACCATTTTGCTCCAAAAGTAATTTTAAGTCCATCAGATTAAGGCTTTAAGAATAAAAATTAGTAAGTTTACCACTAGAATCAATGTTAGAAATGCAATCCAGTTTCAGTTATTAAAAAATAATGTATTTGAGTTTATGTAATTGAATTATTACAGTCAGGGCCGTTTACTACAACAACTCCTATGAAAGATGGCTTTGGTAACATGTAAAATATAAAATTGCCTTATATCAGCCTAAAATGGCAAATTAAAAGGAAAGTTTCTTAAGAAGAGATGTTGTACTAGAAACATGTAATTGTTATTTAATTGTCCTAGAGTTTTTTTTGTTTCGCTTGGTAGTTTTGTCATATATAGATAATAGTATAGTCTCTACTAAAACCAAATTATATTGATCCAGTTTAGGTCTCATCTGCCCACATTACCTTCTTCCACCCTACATGGTTCGTAAAAAAACTACAAACAAGACTTCTACATGGCTTGCCTTCAACAACAGCTTTCTTCAGGGTTCTTCTTCAAGGCACTATATGGTTATTTCAGCAAACGCATTTCTACGCCAAGGGTACTCTGTGATTTAGATCCTTAAAAGTTCTGGCACCCCTGCATTAACTAATTTACATTGGTATTTTACATTGCCGATAGACAGTTTACTATATCACTGCAAAAAAAAATCTAATTGAGCCGGTACCTTAATTCAATTCAATGCAGTTTTATTTATATAGCGCCAATTAACAACATGTCGTCTCAAGGCACTTTACAAAGTCAATTTAATCAAATCATACAGATTTCAAGTAGAGTATGTCCATTCCAATCAATCCTAACTATCAAATAGTGCAGTTGGATTCAGTTTTTTACTCCAATTGATTAAAAGCTTTTCTATTTGAGGAAACCCAGCTGATTGCATCGAGTCAGTGACTTGCAGCATTCACTCCTCCTGGATAAGCAGGCAGAGACAGTGGACAATCGCTGGCATTGACTTTGCAGCAATCCGTCAAACTGAACATGCATGTAGCGTCAGTGGAGAGGAAAACTCCTTTTTAACAGGAAGAAACCTCCAGCAAAACCAAGCTCAGTGTAAGCGGTCATCTGCCACGACCTCCTGGGGATTTGAGGACAGAGCAGAAACAAAAAAGAACACAGAAGCACTAATCTATATAGTATTTCTATAGGTCAGAAAAGTGAAACGTTAATGGTTATAGCTCCTTTAGAGGCTTCAACTAGGAGAGAACGACAGCTGAACAGATGAACTCTGAGCACTTTTTCAAGTGTAGGGTATGAAAGAGAGCACATACAGTTAGTCACAGTAGAAGCTCAGCCAGTAGCTATGTCTAGGGGAGACAGGGTTAAACACTGAAAGACAGGGCCAAGTGTATCATCTGTAGAAGGTGAGCATTAAGCTGTTGGCAGCAGTAGCTCATGTGCCCCTCCAGGAGGGTGCCACAGCTAAACACAGAGCCAGGTCAGATGTAGCTTCTAGAAAGAGAAAAAAACTGAGAGAGAACATAGAGTTAAAAGAAGAAACAGCAAATAATGCAAAATTGGAGAGAAGTATGAGAATGTAGCAGAGAGAGTGAAAGTGGTCATTATGTCCTCCAGCAGTCTTAGCCTATAGCAGCATAACTACAGCGATAGCTCAGGATAACCTAAGCCACTCTAACTATAAGCTTTATCAAAAAGGAAAGCTTTATGCCCACCCTTAAAGGTAGACAGGGTGTCTGCCTGATGGACTAAAACTGAGTGCTGGTTCCAAAGGAGAGGAGCCTGATAACTAAAGGATCTACCTCCCATTCTACTTCTAGAGACTCTAGGAACCACCACTAAACCTGCAGTCTGAGAACAAAGTGCTCTGTTAGTAATATATGGAACAATCAGATCTCTGATGTATGATGGAGCTAAATCATTAAGGGCTTTATATGTGAGGAGGAGAATTTTAAATTCTATTCTGGATTTAACAGGGAGCCAATGAAGGGAAGCTAAAATAGGAGAGCTATGATCTCTCTTTTTAATTTTCATCAGAACTCTTGCTGCAGCATTTTGGATTAGCTGAAGGCATCATCTAAGATGCCAAGAAGCAAACTCAGGGGGAAGGTGAAATATTACATCTCAGACTTTTTGATGAATCCTCACAATCCTGGCATCAAAAGATCTGAACAGGTTCAATTCAGCTCACTGCATTTTGTGGACATCCTGATAATAAAGAATTACAGTTGTCCAGCCTTGAAGTAACAAATGCATGGATCAGTTTTTCAGCATCACTCCTGGACAGTATATTTCTAATTTTGGCAATATTCCGGAGGTGAAAGAAGGAAATCCTAGACACTTGTTTAATATGGGATTTAAATGACATGTCCTGATCAAAAATAACACCAAGGTTTTTTACTTTATTACCAGAGGTCAATTTAAAGCCGTCCACATTAATTGACTGACTAAGCAATTTCTTTTTCAAAGATTCCAATCCAAAGATGAAAACTTCTGTGTTGTCTGAATTTAGAAGCAGAAAATTTAAAGTCATCCATGTTTTTACGTCTTCAAGACATCCCTGTAGTCTAACTGGTTGGGCTTATCAGGATTGGTAGATAAATATAGCTGAGTATCATCGGCTTAACAGTGAAAATGTATCCCATGCTGCCTGATAGATTTACCTATTGGAAGCATATATATAGTAAAGAGAAATTGCCCAAGCACTAAACCCTGTGGTACTCCACAATTAACCCTGAAACCATTCTAGCGCTATTCTCCTGATCCCTACAGCATGCTCCAGCCTTTCTAAGAGAATATTGTGATCACCTGTATCAAATGCAGCACTGAGATCTAACAGAAGAAGTACTGACACAAGTCCATTATCTCAGCCCATAAGAATATCATTAGTGACTTTCAGCAGAGCTGCTTCAGTGCTATGATGAGCCCTGAAACCTGACTGCAAGTCTTCAAACAGATCCTTACTGTCTAAATGCTCACACATTTGATCAGCAACTATTTTCTCAAGAATTTTAGATAAAAACAGAAGATTGGATATAGGTCTGTAATTTATTGAATCATCTTGATCAAGCGAAGGTAACTTAAGTAAAGTTTTAATTACAGCCACCTTAAAAGCTTGTGGTACATATCCATTTACTAAGGATATCAGAATCAGAATCAGAATCAGCTTTATTGCCAAGTTTGTACATACAAACAAGGAATTTGACTCCGGTACACTTTGCTCTTTGGTTTTTGTTTTTGCACTACAGAATATACATATTTACAATGTACAATATACACATATATAAATAAAAAGGTGCATTTGCAACAACTGTATGCTGTTGTTTTGTATTTTATTGAATGTTCAACAGAGAAACAGCCTGGGGGAAGAAACTGTCTCTGTGGCGGCTGGTTTTAGAGAACAGCGCTCTGTAGCGTCGCCCTGAAGGCAGAACTCTAAACAGTTTATGTGCAGGGTGTGTGGGGTTCTGCAGAGATTTTAGCAGCTCTTTTCCTTGACCCTAGACCTGTATAAGTCCTGGATGGAGGGGAAGGTCAGCCCTGATGATTCTCTCTGCAGTCCTGATATTCGTTGCAGTCTGGACCTGTCCTGTTTTGTGGATGACCGAACACACGGAGATGGATGAAGACAGGACAGACTGAATGATGGCAGTGTAGAAGATGACCAGCAGCTCCTGTGGAAGGTTGTACTTCTTAAGTTGCCTCAGGAAGTACAGTCTCTGCTGGGCCTTTTTCCGAACAGTGTCTATGTGTGAAGACCATCTCGGGTCCTCAGAGATGGTGGTTCCTAAGAACCTGAAGTGATCCCCAGCCGACACGGTGTGTTGAGGATGGTGAGGGGGGGGGTATGAAGTTGTGTTTTCCGAAAGTCCACCACCATCTCCACAGTCTTGAGTGGGGTTTAGCTCCAGGGAGTTCTGACTACACCAGTGTACAAGCCGATCCACCTCCAGTCTGTATGCAGACTCATCACCGTCCTGGATCAGTCCAATGACAGTGGTGTCATCTGCAAACTTCAGAAGTTTCACGGACGAGTCTGCTGAGGTGCAGTCATTCATTTGTGTACAGGGAGAAGAGGAGTGGGGATAGAACACACCCCTGGGGGCACCAGTACTTATTGATCTGGTTCGGGAGAAGATGCTCCCCAGTCTCACCTGCTGCTGTCGGTCCGTCAGGAAGCTGTTGATCCACTGACAGGTGGAGGCTGGGACGTTGAGCTGAGTGAGCTTCTGGTGGAGGATGTCTGTTATGATGGTGTTGAAGGCCGAGCTGAAGTCTACAAACAGGATTCTGGCGTAGGTCCCTGGGCGGTCGAGGTGTTGCAGGATGAAGTGTAGACCTAAGTTAACAGCATCATCTGCCGACCTGTTTGCTCGGTAAGCAAAAATGCAGGGCGTCCAGTAGAGGGGTTGATGTCTTTCAGGTGCTTCAACACCAGCCGGCCCCAAAGGATTTCATGACCACAGACGTCAGGGCTACAGGCCTGTAGTCATTTAATCCTAGGATGGTGGGTTTCTTGGCCACTGGGATGATGGTGGATCGTTTGAAGCAGGAGGGGACCTCACACTTCTCCAGTGACTTGTTGAAGATCTGGGGTGAAGATCGGAAGCGAGTTGATTTGCCCCAGGCTTTCAGGCATGATGGGGAGACGTTATCAGGTCCTCCAGCCTTTCTTTGTTTTCATGCGCTGAAAGAGCCTGTTTACATCTTCCTCAGAGATCTTTAGTGCAGGCAGAGGATCTGAAGGTAGGGGTGGTTGCTTTGTGGTCGAACCTGTTCCTGAATAGGATGTGGAGGAGTTGGTTTGAGGTGTGAATGGCTTCTTGTCATGTCTGCAGTAGAAGCCATTCAGACGGTTGGCCAGGCGAGGACTTTGTTCAGGAAGGGTGGTGGGGCCTTCTGTAGGCAGTCAGGTTTCTCAGACCAGTCCATACAGCCGAAGTGTCACCAGTAGAAAGGCTGTTTTTCAGCTTCTCACTGTAGCTTCTCTTGGCTGCCTTGATGTCCTTTGTAAGTCTGTTCGGGCCTGCCTGTACCGCGCCCAATCTCCACTGCTGTGAGCTTCTTCCTTGTCCCTGCGCAGATTCCTGAGATGTGGAGTGAACCATGGTTTGTTGTCCCAAAGGTGCAGAAGGTCTTGGTCTGCACACACATTGCCTCACAGAAAAAACTGATGTATGATGTCACCACATCAGTTAGTTCGTTTAAATCAGGGGCTGAAGTTTCAAAAAACAGTCCAGTCTGTGCATTCAAAGCAGGCCTGTAGCATCTACTTCGCGATTCCTCAGTCCACTTTTTAAAACAGTGTGAACCGTGGGTTGGAAGCTCTTAGTTTCTGTCTGTAAGTTGGGATGAGGTGGATAAGACAATGATCCGAAAGTCCCAGAGCAGCCCTGGTAACAGCATGGTAGAGTCCTTAAAAGCTGTGTAACAGTGGTTCCAGTGTGTTTTTGTCTCTGGTGGACACTTCATATGCTGTCTGTATTTGGGAGCTCATTTGAGAGATCTGCGCTGTTAAAATCTCCCAGTATTATGATGAAAGAGTCAGGGTGTTTGTTTCTCCACGTCTGTAATCAGCTCAGCAAGATGTTTTTCCGCGGCAGAAGTGCAGCCATGCGGAGGGAAACTATGAGCGATTATTATGAACGAGGAAAAAACTCTCTCGGTGAGTAAAACGGTTTTACAGATTATGGAAAATGACTCCAAGATCCGCGACTACATTTTTCCCAGCACTTTTATGTCTCTGCACAATTCCTTCGTTTATATAAAAAGCAGATTCCGCCTCCTCGCTTCTTCCCTGATAGCTCCGCGCTGCGATCCGCTCTGAACAGCTGGAAGTCCGGTATCAGCAGTGCGCGGTCCGGGATGTTGTCACTCAGCCATGTCTCGGTGAAGCATAGAACCGCTGATCTGCGGAGGTCCGAGTTTTTACCGGTGAAAAGAAGTAGCTCGTCCATCTTGTTGCTTAGAGAGCGGACATTTGCCAGATGTATTGAAGGCAGTGGTGTGCGAAGTCCTCTTTTGCGGAGCTTTACCAGGGCGCCAGCACGCTTTCCTCTCCGATGCTTCCGGCGCAGTATCCCGTAGAGCACCGCCGCTCCGCTCAGTGCCAGAAGCTCAGTGAACCTCGGATCAATGAAGGATGGTGAAAAAAACCCAAAAGAGGACTGTCTGATGTTGAGAAGTTCCTCTCTACTGAATGAGACCACCGAATTGTGGCCCGCGACCACAGTACTGTGGCTCAAAAACATATAAACACACAAACTACAAAAACAAAGAGAGAGCGAAGCTCCGAGGCTGCCATCGTCGGCGCCATCTTGGTTTATCACACATGCACACATAATATCCAACTCCACCACTTCTCATGTGAACCAGTCTTTGTTTTATTTTTCTTACAATAAAACTGAAGACTTCTTTTTGACGTATACAAAGTAAACTCGGTTCCTCATCTGCCATTCAGACATTCTGTCTACTGCATCACCTCTGTGCTACAATCAATTTGGTCGCAGAGCTCCTGCTACTGGATAAGCCTGTAGCAACTCTGGTGAAATTACAACTAATGTTGAATGTCTAACAACACTATATATTAAAATGTGTGTTTCCATTCATTAGTACAGTACAAGTATGTATCAAATTAATGAAACATTAATTACATCAAATTAGCTCCAAAAACAATAATTTCCAAAATATCGCAGTTTGGGCTTTTGCACTTGTTGCATAACTTACAGATATCTTTGCAATCCTTAGGAATTTTTCATGGTTTTTGCAGGATATATAGGTTCGCTATTAAAATGTCTAAGTTTAGATCCCATTTTAGACCAAGCAGTTTTGTTTGGTCTAAAACTAAAGGAAATATCAACATCTAAATCAAAATATAGACCTAACATCGACTCATGTCCTAATTAGGTCAGCAAATAAATGAGAACCTGATTTAATTACTGCTGTCCTTTTATTTCTGTACTCTTTTTAATCGTTTTACATCTAAAAAGAAGATGGTAAAGACCCAAAGCGATCCAATGGAAAACAAATATATTCAGACGTGCGTTCTCAGTTGCCTGAAATCAGACAACTAAAGAGACAGTGTCATGTGAGATGGTGTGTGTGTTTTTCCTCCACCCCCTGTGCAGTTTGCTAATTGCTCACAGGGTGATATGAACAACCAGAGCACCTCCTATCTCAGTTTTCATTTCGCGAGGGGTAAACAAAGCTTGCTCTGTAGATGAGGGGCGGTGCTAAGTGTTTGCTAATTTAATGTTGTGCATTTGTGCAGGTACACATTTGGAGGATGGTTATAAAGGCCCAAGAGATCATATTCGAGGCACACGATGAGATGCATTGTGAAGAGGTTGATTTAAGTTTAAAGCATGTAAGCTTATGTTGTTTCTAGTGAGACCCCTGGATCAGTGAGTAGCAGTAGACGGCAGAGAGGCCAAGATGTCTGAGATACAGGGTTTCACAGTGTTGGGATGCAGTGGTACACTTCTCACACTTTATCTGTCTGGTTCATACACACTTGCACACTGATATGAACATACAGGGGTTGGACAATGAAACTGAAACACCTGGTTTTAGACCACAATAATTTATTAGTATGGTGTAGGGCCTCCTTTTGCGGCCAATACAGCGTCAATTCATCTTGGGAATGACATATACAAGTCCTGCACAGTGGTCAGAGGGATTTTAAGCCATTCTTCTTGCAGGATAGTGGCCAGGTCACTACGTGATACTGGTGGAGGAAAACGATTCCTGACTCGCTCCTCCAAAACACCCCAAAGTGGCTCAATAATATTTAGATCTGGTGACTGTGCAGGCCATGGAGATGTTCAACTTCACTTTCATGTTCATCAAACCAATCTTTCACCAGTCTTGCTGTGTGTATTGGTGCATTGTCATTCTGATACACAGCACCGCCTTCAGGATACAATGTTTGAACCATTGGATGCACATGGTCCTCAAGAATGATTTGGTAGTCCTTGACAGTGACGCGCCCATCTAGCACAAGTATTGGGCCAAGGGAATGCCATGATATGGCAGCCCAAACCATCACTGATCCACTCCCATGCTCCACTCTGGGCATTCAACAGTCTGGGTGGTACGCTTCTTTGGGGCTTCTCCACACTGTAACTCTCCCGGATGTGGGGAAAACAGTAAAGGTGGACTCATCAGAGAACAATACATGTTTCACATTGTCCATAGCCCAAGATCTGCGGTCCTTGCGCCATTGAAACCGACGTTTGGCATTGGCATGAGCAACCAAAGGTTTGGCTATAGCAGCCCGGCCGTGTATATTGACCCTATGGAGCTCCCGACGGACAGTTCTGGTGGAAACAGGAGATTTGAGGTGCACATTTAATTCTGCCGTGATTTGGGCAGCCGTGGTTTTATGTTTTTTGGATACAATCCGGGTTAGCACCCAAACATCCCATTCAGACAGCTTCCTCTTGCGTCCACAGTTAATCCCGTTGGATGTGGTTCATCCTTCTTGGTGGTATGCTGACATTACCCTGGATACTGTGGCTCTTGATACATCTCAAAGACTTGCTGTCTTGGTCATAGATGCGCCAGCAAGATGTGCACCAACAATTTGTCCTCTTTTGAACTCTGGTATGTCACCTATAATGTTGTGTACATTTCAATATTTTGAGTAAAACTGTGCTCTTACCCTGCTAATTAAACCACTCTGCTCTTACTGGTGCAATGTGCAATCAATGAAGACTGGCTACCAGGCTGGTCCAATTTAGCCATGAAACCTCCGACACTAAAATGACAGGTGTTTCAGTTTCATTGTCTAACCCCTGTACATTCACACAGATCAGCTCAATATGGACTGTAATGCTGAGACAGCATGCTCAATGTCAGGCCAAGATTAGTTTTTTTCTGTCTGTCTTTGCTTAAGTGTCCCCTCTTCTTACATGTCCCAGGCCTCTGCAATCTTCTTTTCAAACCATCCACCAAGGAACATTGTCTCACCTCCACTTGTCTTCTGCTCTCCTCTGTCACTGTTCCCCACTCGTACCCTCCTTCCTCATTGTCACCATGAAACAATTGGCAGATGTAACATTTAATTATGGCTGTATCTCCTCGGGCGTTGTCGAAGCAGAGCCAAGCCAGTGCTGTTCAGAGAAAAAAAAAAGGAGGAGTTGCATTACAATTTGCTACGAAGTGATTTATTCGTCCAACAAGGCGGGGAGGAGGAGGAGGGGGGGGAGATCGAGGAGCCAAACAGAAAAGGTAATTTCTCAATACTCGCTGCAAAAAGGTCAAATGCTTTTTAATGACTGTGTTTTCTGATAATGCAGGATGAAGTATGGCTGTGGCTAGTGTGGAAGCAGCACTGATGGAGCAGAAAGAAGAGGGGGCAGTGGGCTCGGCAATAATAAAGTTGCAGATTGGTATCACATTGTGACGGTTTAATGGAGTCTTGCGGCTGAGGACTTTATTTACAACAGGGTCTGGCCCTCGCATCGCTGCGACTGTCACCATGTCTGATTTCTCTATTCCAGACAGAGACCGTCGCGGTTGTTTGCTGTCAACGCAAACCAATTTTTAAAAAGAGCAAATGAAGTGCAGCCTATTAAAAATTACCATTCAAACAATTGTCGTGGGTTACTGAGTGGTGATTAAAACAGGGGAGAGAAGACGTGTGAGAGCAAACTGGAAAAGCTAGATGTTCAGCGTGTAGGAGAGAAAAGGAATGAGAACAGGGAGGTAAAACAGACGGGATAAAGGCTAAGAGAGAGCTGGCCTAAGGCATAGGCAAACTACACAGCTACAGAGGGCCTCCAGGTCTGCAGGGGCCTGTATAAGTACTCCTATTGTCACATCAGGTTTACAATAGGGATAGGCAATTATAACACGATTCGCTGTTATTGTGAAAATAATTTATCTTGATAAGACTCAGTCATCTTGTGATAATAAAGACAAACTTAAACAGATGTTTGCTAATCCTAAAAACAGCATGATTTTAATTGATGTTTTAACTTTTTACAACTATTTGTTCAGTTAGATGATAAAGAGATGCATATTTTATTTTTTAAAGTATTATTGATGTAATTGCTATAAACTTTTAAGCTGTACAGGGGCACTACTTAGTGTAACTGGTTTAGCATGTGGCTGTTGGATGGATAAGTTTAATTTTAGAGTAGGATTTGTTATTGAGAGGCTCTGACTATATGCTGTAATTGATTTGTAGCCAAAAGACTTTTTAGTTTTACTTTTGTAATAACCACAAAATATACAACAAAATATTATGATTCCACTTTAAAAAATGTACATTTTTTGTTAGAGCAATACATCAAAAATGGTATAATACCCAAAACTGCAGAAGACAAGTAAGGATAAAATGTTTTTTAGATATGTCAACATCAAGAGTAATTTTTTGAGTTCACAGATATGATCTAGATGCATTTTTTTAAAAGGAGAATTTGGAGATCGAAGTATTCTGGGATAGATCATTTCCATTACTCAGTTGGTATAAACTTTGGTGCTCAGAACTTTTATAAGTAGAAAAATAATTTCTTCAAAATATGTCTAAAAATACACTTGTAAACTCAAAGGCAGTCAGATTCAAGCAGTCAGATTCATACGCTATACATTGTGTGTGACTTACATTCGTTAGATGTAAAATCACAGTTGTGGTTGTTTCATGAAAAGTGCCCCGGGTAAGTCCCTTGGGCTCTGAGAAAACAAAGAATCCGAATTTTGATTTTTACAGAGTAAATACTAGACAAATATCAGTAAATATGTAATTTGTGAAAAAATATGGATACTGACTATATTATTTTGCAACTGTTTTTACAAGTGCTTTAATCCAAGCTGGTCCTAATGTAAAAAAAACTGTAAATTCTATCTTTAATTGTTTTTGCACAATAACCCACTTTAGGTTTGACCAGTCAAAGTATTTTAGATTTCAACATTGAAATTATGCAGTCCAGTTTAAACCTGCGATTTATCATTTTGATCTAATGCTGAATTGGAAACTGCAGCTCAAATATCAACTTCATCATAATAATCCAGTCATTGTGTATGAACTTATTTTGATATAAGTGTGCGCAACACATGGTGCAACTGACAGACTGCTTGATATTTTTCTTTTGGCTGCTTGTGCTCCCTTGACAAGATGATGCCCTGGGTGATAAGCCCTATTGCCCGTTTTCACAACCCCGATTGATACAACATAAATGTTTGAACATAGCTAATTTGAAAGAAATATTAGTTGAGCTCTAAAAACTGATGTTAGCTGGAAAACAGACAAATCAAATTATTTTACAGGACCCATACAGCTTTGGAATGGCTCAGTCTGAACTACTTCAAAAAGGTACAAACACTTTTGTATGTGTATTAAAGCACTTCCAGAGCCCTCTAACACTATACTTTTAAAATAACATGTAGTGCAAGTGGTAATTTATGGGTATAGGTTACAGGTAGGCACAAACTGGCTATCTAAATAAAGAGAGCCAAAAATAATGATGATCAAGAGCACATAAGAAACTATTTTCCACACCTTCACCTTTTTTCAAATGACAAATTCTATAATATTTGTTAAACCCCATGTTGGAAAGACCCCACTCTTCTGCTATTCATATCTCACTTCAATCTAACCATGATCATTCAGAGGAAACTAATCTTGTAATTTAGCAAATATAGCTTACTGTATGGGAGGTCATAGCTCTGTTGTTTCTATGTGATTTAACTGTCTAAAACACAGTGCACATTGCTCTAATTTGTACAGCACACTAATTTGTAAATGATTAAACTGACTAAAATATACCACAAAGGACCACACTGTAAGGCCACTTGGAGTCACCATCACTAATGCAATGTAAACACAAGGGCAGCTATTCAAAAGTGCTTTAATCATAGCTTTGCTTATATGCAATAGCACAGACCGTGTAGTGTGGGCTCCCTGAATGTGACTGCAAGTCTGCAGGAATTATCGGTCTCTTGTTCAATATCCACACCCAAGTCCTGTTTTGAAAATTACATAATTCTCCTTATTAATGAGTGTGAATTGTAGTCAACAATTAGAGATAGGTGGAAAATGTTAAGTTGGGTGTAAAGAGAAATGCTTCCAATTACACAGCGACACGGGGCCTTGTACCTTCCCCAGCCTCCATCGCTGGTAATTAAATCGGCAAGCTTCTTAACGAGACAGCCATGAAATAAGAGTTGAAGGGTTAATGCGACTATCATTTCTCCCTGCAGAACGACTCCACGAGGCACACACACACACACACACACACACAAACACATTAGCATAAAAATACTCCACAACACAGAGCAGGGAGCACAGTCATTCTTTAGATAAACTTTCATTTTTTCCCCTCTGTTAAAACAAAAGCGGAAAGGGGCGGGGGGTGGGGGGTGCTGTAGTTTGGCCCCAAGAAATCAGTCATCTCTAATATGTTTTCCAATGACAGAGTTAAACATCTAAATCACAGTGGACTAAAACATTTTCAAGCAATTAAAACCAACACCTGAAACCAAATCCTTATTGTCCTTATTGCTTCATTTTACCCCTAAACTAAACAACTGTGTTACTGTGGTTCACCTGGCAATAAAATTATGCCAAGGAGCTGAGGGGCTCAGATGATTAGGGTGCTGCTGCCCCTCTGTGTCCGCAGCAGAAGGATTTGACCTACATTCATTAGTTTAGAACATGAAGCAAAACCTTACTGAATGTGTCACTATGTATAATGTGTATTTCTTTTAAAATAAATGTGAGCTTTGACCACAAAGGCCCATATTGCCCTTCATTCTTGTTTTGCGTCATGGTCCCTGTGACACCTGAGGGGAGCATGAGGGGGGGTTTGGTTGGCTATTTGATAATTTCGTTAACTTTTCACCTCCGTTCAATATCCTGTCAGGACGCGGCTGACGGCCATGCTTGCCTTGTGCCATTATCAGCAGCAGCTCGTGACTTATTGTAATGGCTCCCTTCAATCACAGGAGGATGTATTTGAATTCATAATAGCAGCAGAATCTGCAGCTATAATCTGCAGTGAGCTCTCACCGGTGCTAATGTGGGGAAAAAAGGACTGACAGCAGCACTTCAATGTGCGCACAAATGTGTGTTTGCAAAAAGGATAAATCCTGATGTGCCATTTGTTTTAAAATATTACCAAGCAATTTCTTAGTCTTTAAACTACTTGGATGAAGTTAACATTTGCGATAAACATGAATATGTTAATTCAGTTATAGGAATTTGTGGGAGGCAGTTCAGTTTACTGGGCCATAACACAAAATGCCTAACCTCATCAAACACTGCTTGACTGTCTGACATTTTGAAACTTTCAGTCCATCATAGATAAGAGGTTTGCACACTATAAAAATGAATTCAGGAAAGTATTAAATATTACCCATTGGAATTATTATCATTATCAAAACATTGGTTTGTAATGCAATTGTTAATATTTATTATATTTCATCAACAGAAATCATTAAAACAATAAGATTGTAAGTGGAGATATTGATTTAGTGCCTGTTTACACCAACATAATTTATTTGTAGAAAATATAAACTATGAAAAATGGTTTGAAGTAAACTTTTAACTCTAGATATTGGGAGATTAATAAAAAACCATGACAGAAAGACTCTCTTTGCACATGATGTCTCTGTTCTTTGGTTTTTTCTAACTCCAATACACTTCAATTACTAGCTTAAGAAGTTAAGGACTGAAAATCTTAGCCTAGGATTGCTTTAGCCATGCTCTGAGTCTTTTTCTTTTGAATCATAATATAAGT
>JAHHUM010001396.1:0-38165 GCA_036173005.1 Crenichthys baileyi | reverse complement strand
TCAGAATTCTTACTTTGTTCAGAATTCTGACTTTGTTTCTTGGAATTCTGACTGTGTCAGAATTCTTTTTTTCTGAATTCTGATTTGTCTCAGAATTCTGACTTTGTCTAGAATTCTGATTAATCAGAATCCTACTTTCTCAGAATTCTGATTTTTTGTTCTGAGAATTCTAACTGGTCTCAGAATTCTAATAAGAATTTTGACTTTGGTGTCAGAGTTCCAACTGTTTTTCTCAGAATTCTGACTTTGATCTCAGAATTCTGACTTTTGTTTCTGAGAATTCTGACTTTGAACTCAGAATTCCTACTTTTATCTCAGACTTCTGAATTTTTTTTTAGAATTCTGACTGGTCTCAGAATTCTAATAAGAATTCTGACTTTGGTGTCAGAGTTCCAACTGTTTTTCTCAGAATTCTGATTTTTTGATTTTGGTCTCAGAAAATTCTGACTTTGTCTTAGAATTCTGACTTTTTTCAGATTCTGACTTTATCTCAGAATTCCTATTTTTCTCGATTCTGACTTTTTTTTTTGTGGTCTCAGAATTCTGACTTTTTTTCTAGAATTCTGATTTTTCAGAATTCTACTTTGTCATTAAAAATTTGGGGCGAGTTATGTTTTTCCAGATTCTGACTTTATCTCAGAATTCTGGCTATTGTTTCTTGAATTCTTATACTGACTGTTTTGATCTCAGAATTCTACTTTTTTCTCAGAATTTGATTTTGTTTAGAATTCTACTGGTCCTAGAATTCTGACTTTTTCGAGTTCACTTTTCTCAGAATTCTGGCTTGTTTGAATTCTGATATCTTATTTGATTTTTCCAGTTCTATTTTCTCAGAATGGACCTTTTTCTGAATTCTGTGCTCAGAATTCTACTTTTTCTCAGAATTCTGACTTTTTTCAGAATTTTTGGTCCAGAATTAATAAGAATTTTGACTTTGGTGTCAGAGTTCCAACTGTTTTTCTCAGAATTCTGACTTTGAACTCAGAATTCTACTTTTTTTCTAGAATTCTGACTTTACTCAGAATTCTACTTTTTCTCAGAATTCTGACTTTTTTCAGAATTCTGACTTGGTCTCAGATTTAAAAGAATTCTGACTTTGGTGTCAGAGTTCCAAACGTTTTCTCAGAATTTGACTTTGATCTCAGAATTCTGCTTTGTCTTGAATTCTGACTTTTTTCACAGCATTCTGATTTTTCGTTCTGGCTATTTTCTTCGAATCTGTCATCTCAGAATTCTGTTTTTGTTCAGAATTCTGACTTTTCTCAGAATTTGTTTTTTTTTAGAATTCTATGCTCAGAATTCTATTTTTAAGAATTTGATTTTCTCAGAATTCTAAACTGTTTTTTCTCGAGTTCTGACTTTGAACTCAGAATTCCTACTTTTATCTCAGAATTCTGACTTTTTTTTAGAATTCTGACTGGTCTCAGAATTCTAATAAGAATTCTGACTTTGGTGTCAGAGTTCCAACTGTTTTTTCTCAGGAATCTGACTTTGAACTCAGAATTCCTACTTTTATCTCAGACTTCTGACTTTTTTTTTGAATTCTGACTGGTCTCAGAATTCTGACTTTTTTTCTGAGAATTCTGACTTTCATCTCAGAATTCTGACTTTGGTCTCAGAATTCTAAACAGAATTCTGACTTGGTGTCAGAGTTCCAACTGTTTTTCTCAGAATTCTGACTTTGATCTCAGAATTCTGGCTATTGTTTCTTGGAATTCTGACTGTGATCTCAGAATTCTGATTTTTTGTTCTGAGAATTCTAACTGGTCTCAGAATTCTGACTTGTTTCTAAGAATTCTGACTTTGAACTCAGAATTCTACTTTTATCTCAGAATTCTGCCTTTTTTCCAAGAATTCTGACTTTGGTCCCAGAATTTTAATAAGAATTCTGACTTTGGTGTCAGAGTTCCAACTGTTTTTCTCAGAATTCTGACTTTGATCTCAGAATTCTGACTTTGTTTCTGAGAATTCTGACTTTGGTTCAGATTCACTTTTTTCAGATTCTGCAATTTTTTCTTAGAATTCTGACTTTTTCAAATTCTACTATCTAGAATTCTGCTTTGTTTCAGAGTTCCAACTGTTTTTTCTCAGAATTCTGATTTTTGTTTCTGAGAATTCTAACTGGTCTCAGAATTCTAATAAGAATTTGACTTTGTCTCAGAAATTCTGACTTTTGTTTTTCTGAGAATTCTGACTTTGACTCAGAATTCCTTTTTATCTCAGACTTCTGATTTTTTTAGAATTCTGACTGGTCTCAGAATTCTACTTTTTTTCTAGAATTCTGACTTTATCTCAGAATTCTGTTTTGTCTAGAATTCTGACTTTTTTCAGATTCTACTTTATCTAGAATTCTGCTTTGTTCTTGAATTCTGATTTGTTCTCAGAATTCTGACTTTCATCTCAGAATTCCTACTTTTATCTCAGAATTCTGACTTTTTTTTTTGAATTCTGACTGGTCTCAGAATTCTGACTTTTTTCTGAGAATTCTGACTTTCATCTCAGAATTCTGACTTTGGTCCCAGAATTCTAATAAGAATTCTGACTTTGGTGTCAGAGTTCCAACTGTTTTTCTCAGAATTCTGACTTTGATCTCAGAATTCTGCTTTGTTTGAATTCTGACTTGATTTTCTGAATTCTTGGTCTCAGAATTTTACTTTTCTCAGAATTCTACTTTTATCTCAGAATGATGCGACTTTTTTTTAAGAATTCTGACTTTGGTGTCAGAGTTCCACTTTTTTTCTCAGAATTCTGACTTTGATCTCAGAATTCTGACTTTGGTCTTAGAATTCTGACTATTTTTCACAGCATTCTGACTTTATCTCAGAATTCTGGCTATTGTTTCTTCGAATTCTGTCATCTCAGAATTCTGTTTTTGGTCTCAGAATTCTGACTGTTTTTCTCAGAATTCTGATTTTTTGTTCTGAGAATTCTAACTGGTCTCAGAATTCTAATAAGAATTTTGACTTTGATCTCAGAATTCTGACTTTTGTTTCTCAGAATTCTGACTTTGAACTCAGAATTCCTACTTTTATCTCAGACTTCTGAATTTTTTTTAGAATTCTGACTGGTCTCAGAATTCTAATAAGAATTCTGACTTTGGTGTCAGAGTTCCAACTGTTTTTCTCAGAATTCTGACTTTGATCTCAGAATTCTACTTTGGTCTCAGAATTCTGACTTTTTTAAGATCTGACTGGTCTCAGAATTCTGACTTTTTTCTGAGAATTCTGACTTCATCTCAGAATTCTGACTTTGGTCTCAGAATTCTAAACTGATTTTTCTCGATGTCAGATTTCCAACTGTTTTTCTCAGAATTCTGACTTGATCTCAGAATTCTGGCTATTGTTTCTTGGAATTCTGACTGTTCTCAGATTCTGATTTTTGTCTGAGAATTCTGACTTTTCGAATTCTGACTGTTTCAGATTCTGACTTTATCTCAGATTCTACTTTTATCTCAGAATTCTGCTTTTTTTCTAAGAATTCTGACTTTGGTCAGAATTCTGACTTTTTTTGAGAATTCGACTTTTATTTTCTCAGAATTCTGACTTTGGTCTCAGAATTCTACTTTTTCTCAGATTCTGACTTATTCAGAATTCTCTATTTTTCGAATTCTGACTTTTCAGAATTCTGACTTTGTCTCAGAATTTATTTTTCTGAATTTACTTTTTTCTGAGAATTCTACTTGTCTCAGAATTCTATAATTTACTTGGGTCAGAGTCCACTGTTTTCTCAGAATTCTGACTTTGATCTCAGAATTCTGACTTTTTTTCTGGAATCTGATTACAGAATTCTACTTTTTTGATCTGAATTTTTTGAATCTGTTTCGATTTAAGAATTCGTTTGTTCAGATTCACTTTTTTCTCAGAATTCTGATTTTTTTTCTGGAATTCTAACTGGTCTCAGAATTCTAATAAAATTTGACTTGTGTCAGAGTTCCAACTTTTTTCTCAGAATTCTGACTTTGATCTCAGAATTTCTGACTTGTTTTTTAGAATTCTGACTGGTCTGATCTAAATTCTACTTTGTGTCAGATTCACTTTTTCAGAATCTGACTTGACTCAGAATTCTACTTATAGATTCTGACTTTTTTGATCGAGGTCCAACTGTTTTTCTCAGAATTCTGACTTTTCTCAGAATTCTGACTTTGGTCTCAGAATTCTAAACAGATTCTGACTTGGTGTCAGATCCAACTTTTTCTCAGAATTCTGACTTGATCTCAGAATTCTGCTTTTTTGAATTCGACTGTATCTCAGAATTCTGATTTTGTTGTTCTGGCAGAATTCTGACTTTTTCAGAATTTGACTTTGTAGAATTCTTATAGAATTCTGCTTTTTCAACTGTTTCCAAATTAATAGAATTCTGACTTTGGTTAGAGTTCCAATTTTCTCAGAATTCTGACTTATCTCAGAATTCTGACTTTTTCTAGAATTCTGACTTTGCTCAGAATTCACTTTTCTCAGATTCTGATTTTTTAGAATTCTACTGGTCTCAGAATTCTAATAAGATTTTGACTTGGTGTCAGAGTTCCAACTGTTTTCAGAATTCTGTTTTGTTCTCAGAATTCTACTGGTCTCGAATTTCTTAGAATTCTGACTTTATCTCAGATTCTGACTTTTCTGAATTCGTTTCTCAGAATTCCATTTTTCTCAATTTGACTTTTTGAATTCTGTTTTGTTGAGAATTCTACTTTAAATCTAAGAATTCTGATTTTTTTAGATTCATTTACTGTTTTTGAATTTGATCAATTCTTTACTAGATTTCTTTTCCAGAATCTGCTTTTTGTTTGAAATTTGACTGGTTGATTTACTTTTTCAAACTGTTTCTCGAATTGTTTTTTTGAATTAGTCTAAATTATTTTCTGATTTTCGATTCCTGTTCTCAGAATTCTACTTACCGATTATAAATTTTTTTTGAATTTGACTGTCGATTAATAGATTCTGACTTTGTGTCAGAGTTCCAACTGTTTTCTCAGAATCTGACTTTGAACTCAGAATCTACTTTCAGCTTCTGATTTTTTTTTTTTTGACTGTCTCAGAATTCTGTTTTTTCTGAGAATTTTTTCAGAATTCTGACTGGTCTCAGAATTCTAAAAGAATTCTGACTGTGTCAGGTCCAATGTTTTATTTCTTTATCTCAGAATTCTGGCTATTTTTTTTATCTCAGAATTCTGATTTTGTTTATCAGAATTCGTCAGTCTGGATGTTTCAAGTAATCTACGTCAGATTTATTCTGTTTTAATCACTTCTAGAATTCACTTATCTCAGATTCTGACTTTTTCTGAGGTCTCAATTTTATAATTTGATTGTAGATCACTGTTTTCGATCTGTTCAGATTTTTTTTTTTTTTTTTTTTTTTTTTTTTTTTTTTTTTTTTTTTTTTTTTTTTTTTTTTTTTTTTTTTTTTTTTTTTTTTTTTTTTTTTTTTTTTTTTTTTTTTTTTTTTTTTTTTTTTTTTTTTTTTTTTTTTTTTTTTTTTTTTTTTTTTTTGTTCGATTTAAAGATTCTGACTTTGTGTATTCCATTTCTGAATTTTTTTCTATCTATGTTCGATTTATCTAATCTATTTGATTTTGATTCTTTTTCGATTCTTAAATCTATTTTTTATTGTTTCAATTACTTTCAGATTAATTTATTTGGTTTCTTCAATCGCTTGTAATCTGTTTTTCAGATTTGACTTTTCATTGTTTTTCTGACTTTCATCTAATTGTTTTTCTGAATCTGATCGTTTGTTGAATTTACTTCTCAGAATTCTAATTTTACTTTCGATTTGATATTGTTTTGAATTACTTCGTTTCATTTTTAACTATTTTTTTTAATAAGAATTCTGACTTTGGGGTGTCAGAGTTCCAACTGTTTTTTTCTCAGAATTCTGACTTTGATCTCAGAATTCTGACTTTTGGTTTTTTTAGAATTTTTCTGACTTTTTTTTCACAGCATTCTGACTTCATCTCAGAATTCGGCTATTGTTTTTTCGAATTTTTCATCTCAGAATTCTTTTTTTTTGGTCTCAGAATTCTGACTTTTTTTCTCAGAATTCTGATTTTTTTGTTCTGAGAATTCTAACTGGTCTCAGAATTCTAATAAGAAATTTTGACTTTTGGTGTCAGAGTTCAACCTTTTTTTTTTTCTCAAATTTCGACTTTGAACCCCAGAATTCCTACCTTTTATCTCAGACTTCTGAATTTTTTTTTTTTAAAATTTTCTGACTGGTCCTCAGAATTCTAATTTAAAAATTCTGACTTTGGTGTCAGAGTTCCAACTTTTTTTCCTGAGAATTCTGACTTTGATCTCAAATTTTTGACTTTGGGTCTTAGAATTTCTGACTATTTTTCAAAACCCTTCTGACTATATCTCAGAATTCTGGCTATTGTTTTTCTTTCGCCCATTTTCAAAAAATTCTGTTTTTTTTTCTCAGAATTCTGACTTTTTTTTCCTCAGAATTCAGATTTTTTTGTTCTAAAAATTTTTAACTGGCTCAAAAAATTTTGAACTTGTTTTCAAAAAATTCTGACTTTGAAACTCAGAATTCCTACTTTTTTTCTCAGAATTCTGACTTTTTGTTCTGATTTTTCCCCAACTGGTTCTCAGAATTCTGATTTTTTTTCTGAGATTTTCTGACTTTGGTCTCAGAATTCTATAAGAATTCTGACTTTGGTGTCAGAGTTCCAACTGTTTTTATCAGAATTCTGACTTTGATCTCAGAATTCTGACTTTTTTTCTGAGAATTCTGACTTTGAATTCAGAATTCCTACTTTTATCTCAGAATTCTGACTTTTTGTTCTGAGAATTCCAACTGGTCTCAGAATTCTGACATTTTTTCTGAGATTTCTGACTTTGGTCTCAGAATTCTGTTGCGGACACTGAGAAAACAAAACGTTGGATTTGTTTTATGCAAATGTAAAGGACTCATACATCTCTAGAGCAAGACCTCCTCTAGGCAAATCAGATCACAATCTTGTTTTTCTCTGCTCGAAATATAAGCCCCTTGTTCAGAGACAACCTGTAATAAAGAGGAGTGTGAGAAAATGGTTACAGGAAGCTGAAGAAGCCCTGCAAGGTTGCTTTGAGGCTACAGACTGGGATACACTGTGCCAGCCACATGGAGAAGACATTAATGCCATGACTGAGTGTGTAACCGACTATATAAACTTCTGTGTGGATAACATCATCCCCACCAGAACCGTGAGATACTTCCCCAATAACAAACCCTGGATCACCGGTGACCTGAAGGACCTGCTTAACAAGAAAAAAAGAGCCTTCAGAGAGGGAGACAGAGAATTGTTGAGGAGTATACAGAAGCAACTTAAAGTCAAAATAAGAGACAGCAAGGAGGTGTACAAGAGGAAGCTGAAGAGCAAGCTCCAGCAAAACAATATCAGAGATGTGTGGTCAGGGATTAAGAAGATCACAGGCTTCAAGCAGAAGGAGGATCAGACCAATGGAGGTCTGGAGAGAGCCAATGAACTGAACACATTCTTCAATAGGTTCAGTTCAGAAACAAGCTCAGCATCCTCCTGCTCACAGCCAAACAGACATCTCATCCTCCTTTGACCCACAGGACCCACAGCTGTCCAGTAACACCTCAAATGTTTTATCTTCCACCTCAGCCATGGACCCTTCTGCTTCTACATGTTTACCTTCAACCATATCAGAAGATGCTGATGCTCCCTTTGCCTCCCCCTTCCACCTGTGTGTCTCAAGAAGTCAGGTGAAGATGCAACTGGAAAGACTGAATCGGAATAAGACTGCAGGTCCAGATGGTGTCAGCCCTAGCGTCTTGAAGGCCTGTGCAGAGCAGCTCTGTGGGATTCTGCAGCACCTCTTCAATCTTAGCCTGGCCCAGAAGAAGGTTCCAGTGTTGTGGAAGACCTCCTGTCTTATTCCGGTACCAAAGAAAACTCACCCATCAGTCCTCAATGACTATAGACCTGTTGCCCTGACATCCCACATCATGAATGTGAGATGTCTCCTGTTGAGACATCCCACATTCCTGTTGGCCCACCTGAGTAAGCAAACAATAAACTATCAGGACCCCTTTCAGTATGCTTATCGCTGTGGAGTTGGAGTTGAGGATGCCATCATACACCTGCTTCAACAAACCTACTGTCATCTGGACAAAGCCAGCAGCACTGTGAGGATCATGTTCTTTGATTTCTCCAGTGCATTTAACACAATCCAACCTGATTTGCTTTGTCAGAAACTCCAGAAGACTCAGGTGGAGGCCTCAACAATCTCCTGGATCAAAGACTACCTGACAAACAGACCACAGTTTGTGAGACTAAAGGGTTGTGAGTCTAACCAGGTAGACAGCAGAACACGAGCACCACAGGGGACTGTATTCTCACCATTCCTTTTCACTCTGTTAACCTCAGACTTTCAGTACAAGACAGACTCCTGTCATCTGCAGAAATACTCGGATGATTCTGCAGTTGTGGGGTGGATCAGAGATGGACAAGAAGATGAGTACAGGAAGGTGGTGGACCGCTTTGTGGCATAGTGTGGAAACAATCATCTCATCTTGAACATGACTAAAACAAAGGAGATGAATGTAGATTTTAAGAGAAATAGCAATAAGTCAAAAACTAGTTCCATCATGGGAGAAGAGGTGGAGATGGTGGAGAAGTATAAATACCTCGGTGTTCACCTGGACAACAGACTGGAGTGGAGATGCAACTGTGAAGCCGTCTACAAGAAGGGACAGAGCAGACTGTACTTATTGAGGAAACGTAGGTCCTTTGGTGTTTGCAGCAAGATGCTGCATTCTATAAGTCTGTTGTGGAGAGTGTGATCTCTTCTGCCATCATCTCCTGGGGTAGCAGCATCAGAGCCAGGGACTTAAAAAAGCTCAACAAGCTGATAAAGAAGGCTGGCTCTGTTCTGGGGACTCCTCTGGAACCTCTGGAGATCATTGTGCAAAGGCGGAATCTTCATAAAAGCAATGTTTCCTGGAATCAATTTAGCTCATTATTCGTTTCCATTTCATAAACTTAGTAGGAACACTTTAGTAAGGGGTCAGGCCTGAACAAGAAGAGCCACTGCTGAATAAATTAAATTCTACTGAGGGAGTGTCCTGCTGTGCTGGGATCATTCCACCAGGTTCCACAACCTTTAACCTTTTACTCCTATGTGGGTTTCTTTATTTATTATAGACCAAATCCTCTGTGTAACATCTCAGTAATCCTGCAGGACTCACCACCGACATATTGAGTACAGACGACTTGTTTGATGCAAAGAAAAAATAAATAAAGAAGCTAGAGCTTTATTGTAATATAATCACCTGACCTTAATGTCAACAACAATATCCGTGTAATATCTTCTGAGATATTACACAACCTCGTCTGGCGGCTGTGAGAACTGCTCTGTAACCAAGGGGGGCATCTTTGAAATCACCCAAACACCAATTTTAGAACAGGGCTACCTTTTTTATTTTTATTTATACATTTATTAGTACCAAAAACAACTCAAATTATTTGTTCTTTTCTCAGTAAGTTTTGTCCAGCAAAAAAATAGAATAGAAATAGAATAGAAATATCCTTTATTGTCCCTCAGTGGGGAAATGTATTGTTTTATTGTTCCAGAGAAGACCCAGGTACTTATAAGAGTTGACTGTCTCAATGTCAGTTCCCAGGATGTTCTCCGGCATCGGTGTGGTGGGTCTGCAGTCTGCGGAAATCCACCATCAGCTCCTTGGTTTTCCCCATGTCGACTAGTAGGTGTTTATGCTGGCACCATTCCACAAAGTCCTGTATCCACTGTACTCTGAGACGTCCTCACCTGTGATGAGGCGACTATGGCGGAGTCATCAAATGACCTTTGTAGATGGCAACAAGGGGAGTTGATGGAGAGGTCTGGAGTTTGAAGGGTGAACAAGAACTGTCTCACCATAGTTCCCTGTGGGCCTCCCTTACTGCAGACCAGCCTGTCAGAGACACACCCCTCTGTATTCACATGCTGTGGGTGGCCAGTGAGGTAGTCCAGTATTCACTGGGACAGGTGGTGGTCCAGCTCCAGCTTGTCCCTCGGAAGTCCTGGATGGTGCAGTGGAGAAATCAAAGAACATGATCCTCACAGTGCTTTCAGGCTTCTCCAGGTGGGTCAGTGATCAGTGATCAGGTAGATAATGGCCTCATCCTACCTGATGAAAAATAAAGAAAAAGAAGAAAAATTAAAATTTTATTTTTAATGTACTAAACTAATGTTAGTAACACATTTCAAAGCAAACAGATGACCAAAGACAAAATCTGGGTCAAGACAACCACCAATCAGGGCTTTTATTCATGATATCACTGTCACAACATCTTAAGTGCCATGAACCAAATAGATCTGCCAAGGTCTGGAAAAGCTCATTACATGAGCCAGGATTAGCCTCAAGCCTGCTAAGTTGAGATACTTAGTTCTCAAGAAGGGGTGTGTTACAGTCAAGCAGCGCTTAACACTGTCAGGCATTATTATTACATCCAGTCCAGAGCAGCCAGTGAAGAGCCCGGGAAAGATATTTGACTTTAGCTTAAAGGACTCCATTTCCATCAAGAAGATGATCAAAGACCTAGAAAAGTGACTTACAAAGGTTGATAAGTCAGACCTGCACAGGATGGCCTGGATTTATCAACACGCCATCCTGCCAAGGATCCTGTGGCCTCTGTTGATTTACGAGGTTCTGATGACCTGATGAGGTTCTGAAGACCAAGCCACCTACACAGGTGGCTTGGTCTTCCCTGGAGCCTCAGTAGCATGGCACTGTATGGCAGGAGAAGTATCTTGCAACTCCCATTTAGGGCTCTTAAAAACGTAGTTTATGGTGTCGAGGACCAGAGAGGCGATCCAATACCGAGACTTGAGGGATCCCAAAGCAGGAATCGAGTGGAGTGGCGAGCAGCCTAGGAACTCAAGGCAGCAGAGTCTTGGCTGAGGCAGAGGGGATGTTTTGGGAAATGTGGCTAGAGGCGTATGGATCTGGGTCTCTTTCCCAGAGTCCAGATTGGCAAATCTAAAAGCAAAGAGAGACGCTATCTTCTCCAGGAGGAAGTTTGAGCTTGTGTGGAAGAAGAAAGAGCAAGCAGGATGGTGGGTCTGAAATAACAAGAAGTATATATGAAGTGGGAAACAGTTGAGCAGCGAAGGGTTACTTGGGACAACATTTCCTGAGTAGTTGCCCAAAGACACTTGGAGTGGCTGCTATTGCTGGCGGCATGATCAAGTGCTTAAAGCGCTAGCAAAGGTGGTAACTTCAGCCATAAGATGTCTGAAGACATTCTTCATTCAATGGTCTTTCCAGGAGGACTGAATGCTGCAAGTCAGTGACTCGATACAATCTGCTGGATTTTCTTAGTCAGCACACTTTTTAACCAATTTGAATAATAAACTGAATGTGACTGCACTGTTTGATAATTATGATCAATTAGAATGTACATACTTGACTTGGAATCTGTATGATCCAATTTAACTGACTTTGTAGAGTGCCTTTAGATGACGTGTTGTGAATTTGCACTACATAAATAAACCGAATTAAATTGAATTAAGGCAGGAGAATGAAAGTTCATACACCCTGAATCAGTGCCTAGTCTCCTTGCCACAGCAGCTAACTGGGAACTGAGTGGATCTGGTCATACAGCTGTGTTTTCCAGAGTATATTGCCTTAACCATGTTGTGTCCAGAGATGGTTATCTTCTCCAACTCCACCAGGAAGCTGTACTAGAGTGTAGTGTACGCTGGGAGGAGCACATGGATGAGGCCTAAGAACGACAACTTGCAAAGTGCCAAGAGTTGACAGAGCAGTGTAAGAGCATCCATCTGCAAGACAATTGAGATGTGCTTTGCAGGGCATTCATTGTGCAGACTCCTCACCAAGCTAGGAATCACATGCTTGGAAAAAAAAGAGGGCCATTAAAACAAACACTGATGCACCTGAGGGAGCTACTATGTGGTTCTGGCTAGAAAGGAAAGCCCAAAGGGGCAATTGCTGCAAGCTAAGGAATGATCACCCCTGGATGGGTCACCTGGACAAGGGTGTATGATGTTCGAATAGACCCAAAACACGCAATGAACCCAGGAAACATCACTGTGGATGCACCCCAAGGCATCCATAGGATTTATTGTCAGAAGCAGCAAACACCTTCAATGCATCCAGACTTTGGAATCATACATTTTGTCGCCTACAAAAAATGCCTGAAAATGCATTTGTCAAAAGTTTTTTTTTTATTGATATATGATGACTTATTTATTTATTTTTTTGTTTCTAAGGTAATACAGTTTTATATTAGGTACTTTTAATAATTTTTATTAGTTTATTATTAGTTATTTGTTCTGTCAGTGTGTAGAGTAAAATACTAGTTTCAAAACAGTAAAGAGATTAGTAGTGGAATAAGCGTTGGGTGTTTACTTTACCAATAAACTGGACTTGACACACAACAGTGATTCCCTTCATAGGTATCATGCACTTTATAGCTCCTTCAGTGACAGGCTGCTACATCTAGGAGCGATATTGCACGTCTTTCCTCCCAGCAACTCTTACATTGTACAACAAGCACAACTACCATCAGAGCAGATAAACCTTTTACATTCCTGCTTATTTTAGTGCAGATATATTCTGGTAAATTGCCTATTTTTACACAACATATAAAAAAAGCAACTGTATAGTTTCTAGATAATTTTTAGTAATGTCTTTCATTAACGTGTGTTGCGAATCGCTCCATACCTTGCTGCTTATTCTATTCTTTTCTCAACTGATTTTCATATTTATATATATTTATAGATATTTATACATATATATATGTATATATATACATATGTATACTGGTATACACACATATATATATATATATATATATATATACATATATATATATATATATATATGTGTATATATATATATATATATATATATATATATAATATATATATATATAAAAACACACGCATATATTTATATTATTATTAATATATAATCGGTGTAGTTGTGTGACTGAGGTGAGAGGCAGCAGATGGAGGCAGTCAGGGGAGTTTCCCTGCTTCCAGCAGCTCGGCTCTCTGACACCAACTTAGCCTGACAGCTAGCACTGGGAACGTCCGAACCGAACTAGCTGGCCGTGTCTTACACGGTCTCTACGTCATGGATCTCAACGGCATCCTCTCCCAGCTTGAAAGTGCAAACGAAGTGGACACAGTGAGGCTTTTACATCAGTACAGTCAAGAGGTAAGTCCGGGGTTTGGTCAGATTTTATTCAACCAAAACAAACTGGGTGCTAACGCTAGTTAGCTAGCTGGTGAGCTAGCTTCACATCTTTGAGTTGCTTGCTCGGAAGAAATGTGACGTGCGGTCTTTCAAATGACTTTAAAGCTTTACTCAATCCACACTGGTCTGGGAACGATTAAACAAGATAGGAAAAATGGGAAATAAACTAATAACATAGCTGTAATCGATATGCTGCCTGCCGAAAAGACTAGCCACTTCATGTTTCTAGTGCAAATCTCTGGTACAACTACTGTTTATGTTCAATGCAGCTTATAAACAAAAGCAAAAGAACAGAGAGAAAAAAAGAATGAGGTTAGAAAACACGCAATACATTAACAGTACAAATTAAGGCAGCACATGAGAACAAAAAGTTAAAAAGACAATTTAAACAAAAAGTTTAGATAGAAATGAACATGTAAAGTAATATTTAACCTTCATGAGAAAGCTGCAGTCAACGGTAATGTTTTCAGTCTTGATTTAAAGGAGCTCACAGTTTCTGTACATCTTAGGTTTTTAGAGAGTTTGATCCAGAGCGTAGAAATCAAAGGCTGACTTTGGTATTTTATACTGGTGCTGGGAACACTGATCTCGGATGACATGAGTGATGGTTTATAGTGGTTTATAACCCATCAACATGATTCAAAATTCTACCTTTTTATAATCGGAGAGCCAGAGTGGGGATTTAAGAAATGTAGTGATTTAATGTATTTTCCTGGTTTTGGTCAGCACCTTGGGAGCAGCCTTTTGGATAGACAGAAAAGGGGAAAATTGGCCAGGACAGAAATAGAGACAAACACGGAAGCATTTATGGTATATTGCAGTTAGATTAAGTGAACTATAAAATCCCACCATGAGCATACACACAGCAGTGGGTGACTGTGAGGAAATACAATCCTTTCTAACAAGAAGAAACCTCCAGCAGCACAGACAGATACAGAAGGGCTGGGTCTGGCCTACTTCCTGTTAGAAAGAAAAACACATACTGAGTGGAACGAAAGTAGGAAAGATATGAAACGTGCTTAATGAAAACCTTTTTTGTTTCAGAACACTCAGACGTTCACGTTTGACCAAAAAGAAGAAGCCCTGCGGATTGTGAGTACATCGTAGCTGAGCAGGTTGTTATTAGATAATGTAATGTTTCTTGTACAGTGATTACAGTCTTCCTCACTGTCCATCTTATAATTTAGAAACTCTGTCAGAGTGTGTTGACGGTACTTGGGAGACAGGTGCAGCCCAGCTGTCAGAAGACATGTCTGGAAACACTTCGCATCCTGTCCAGAGACAAGCGTGTCCTGGGACCTGTAGCCACCGTGGAGGGCATGCTGGTTTTGACTGGGATGGCGATGCTGGGTTCCGGAGAGGAGGACTGGCATAAGCAGGAAACCACTCAGGATGGTTTACAGTCTGAGGAGGAGAAGAGCGTGGTCGTGGAGGCATTAAAGTGCCTATGCAACGTTGTGTATAACAGTGCTGCAGCTCAGCAGGTTTGTGTAGATATCCAGCTCGCTAGCAGTCTTTGTGCCAGCTTGCGCTCCGCCCACACCTGGCCACACGAGGTGGGCCTGTTTATCCTGCGCCTCTTCTTCTTGCTGTCTGCCCTGCGACCTGATGTGAGAAGAGTACTGAGGAAAGACTGTCACGCTGTGAGACTTCTAACAGAGGTCCTGGAGCACACTCTGTACGTGCACTGGGTTGGTACCTATGAAGCCGCTCGACCAGAACCACAGGCTCTGCCCCTGCCTGCAGAGAACAACGAGCGAGCGATGGAAGCTCTTAAAGCCTTGTTCAACCTCACACTCTCAGAAAGTCGGAACGAGGTGAGTATTTTATGCTTATGTTTCGTTATTATGCTAACAAGGTCTCATCAGAGAATTTTAAAATGGATTTGGAACTGAACGGGAAGCCAATAAAGGGACGCCAGAACCGGAGTTATGTGCTCTTGTTTAGTTGTACCAGTTAAAAATTGAGCAGCAGCATTTTGTACCAGCTGTAGACGGGAGAGGGAGGCCTGGCTAACTCCAATCAAAAGAGAGTTATAGTAATCCAGGTGTGAGGTAATAAAAGCACGGTTTCACTGTCTCTAGGTGGCGTCTAGGAAGCAGGGATTTAATTTTTAACAGGCGCCTCAACTGAAAATAAGAAGACTTAACCACAGTGTTGATGTACCAGTCAAATTTTAGGCTGGGGTCCATTTTTACCCCTAAATTACTGACACTGGATTTTTCATATTGGGCCAAAGGGGAATAGTCAAATGTGGGGATACAGCTAGGACCACTGGATTTGAAAATCATAACCTCGGTCTTTTTTTCATTAAAACAGAGAAAATTCTGTGCCATCCATCCCCTAATGTCATCAAGACAGTCCAGGAGAGGCTGAGTGGAGCCATTATATTTTAGAGGAAAGTTAACTCGTCAATCATCAGCATATAAATTAAATGGTAGGCCATGCTTTCTAAAAATAGAACCAAGTGGCAACAAATAAAGCAAAACATAAGAGGATCAAGAATAGAGCCCTGAGGTACCCCAAGGGAAGGGCAGCAGAAGCAGAGGTAAAATCACCCATCATCACACTGAAACTCCTATCAGAAAGGTAGCACCTAAACCATTTCAGAGCTGAATCAGTGATGCCCACCCACTGCTCCAGTCTGGAGATGAGGATGTCATGGTCCACTGTATCAGAAGCAGCTGGTAAATCTAAAAGCAGAAGTAAAACACAGTTCCCAGAATCCAACGTTAAAAATATGTAATTAAAAACCCTTAAAAGGGTAGATTCGGTGCTGTGGTACGTTTTGAATCCAGACTGGAACACTTCCAAAATTCTAGTTTCATCCAGGAAAGCCTTAAGCTGGGTGTAAACAATTTTTTTCCAGAATTTTGGAAAGAAAAGTAATTTTACAAGTACTTAACATACTTAAGTACTTGTAAGTGATATTATTGTTTTAAAAGCGTTTATAGTCATGTAGATTTAAGTACACCCCATCAAATATTTGGTTATTTCAATAGAAACGTTTACATGTTGATGTTTAAGCTTTCTTGTTTAAATTTTTTTTTACATTGTTTTAAAAAAATTATATTGTTGTGATTATGAATATGAATATATTATTTAATATTAATACATTAATATTTTATTAAATAATATTTCAGTCTGTTAAGGGTACCCATGGCTGTGGTAAGTAATGGTGTTTTCATTATATACATACGCCTGTAAGTGGTTTTTAGACATTTTAAGTGGGAGTAAATGTGGGAGTATTCTTCACCAGAAGTTAATTTGAATGATTTTACAAAAAGTGTAAAGAGCTGTTGTTTTTGGTATTTTTGGTAAAGGCCTTGAAGCTGAAGGAGCAAACGGTAGACAGTAATCCTATGCATACCTTTAGTGTTTCATGTTTTAAATCTGGATTTTCAATAGAAAAGACTCCTTTTACTCGACACTAAAAAATAAATGCTGCTATTTTGTACACATTACAAGATTGATCGAGTGTGATTTGTTTCTACTAAGGTAATTGTTTTTTATTGGAGTGAAATCATTTTTCTTGCTATAACTGTGGTTATCCAAAAATATAAAACTTAAGATGTTCCATGCAATTTGGACAGAGGGGGCAATGAACCACAAGGGCAACCTCTAACAACATAAGTCCAAACTGCATTAAAGATAGTTCCCAGGATTGCATTTGTTCCTGCTCTTCTCAAAGTTAATAAAGTGTTAGTTTCCTCCTCTTTACCTGCTGCTGTGACTCTTCTAGGCTCTCATTTGTTGTTGTTACTGCTGCTAGGGCCTCTCACCTCCAGACTCACGTTCCTGCAGTTATTTTATTCGCCATTTTGTCCTTTATCGTTTGAAGTCGGTAATCAATGCTTGGTTTTTACAGGAGGACCACCACCAGTTCCGACTCCTAGCTGCTATTTTGCGTCACCTGTTGATGCTGAAAACTGAGACAGAGGAGAAAACAGAAGAAGCACACAGGTAGGAATCTGTTTCACTGCTCTCTATATGTCATGCTCTTACAACCTGTAAAAACACACAAAAACATATCAAAGCTTAGTTCTATGGTGCTTCTCTGGCTTAGAGAGTGTTTTAGACTTTACCCAGTGAAGCAGTTGGAACAGAGAACGTGCATCTACAATTCTGATGAACTTCAAGAGAATAATGCAATCTCATCACTTCCTTGGTGAGATTGCAGTGATTCATTGTTGTGGTGTCAGTATGACCTGGGTGTTGTGTGGAGGAGCCTGGTAGAAGCAGTGGGAGCTTATCCCTGTTGTCTGTCCCCCGTGCACCTGGCCACATTGGGCTCTTCGAAAAATTAAAATCTCTTAACCTCCACAGTAGGCCGGAAATCCCCCAACTGGCTTTTTAGCTTTCTAATTTATTGTAACTTGGTATCACAGCTGCCATGTGCATAGGATGCTACCACTCTTCTGGTTGCAACAAGAAAGGATCTCACCAAGAAGCCACTAAATAGAAGAAAATAAATGCCATGTAAAGGTCCCTGCACATAGAAAACAGTCTGCACCGGGTTCCTCATGGAGAAGGTCACATCTCCAAATTGCATAAATGTTTGCTGGGAGTCTGAGGGAAGTTGTGAGTTTTTAAGGGCACAGTTGCTAATTTTATTTTTCATGTTGCTAAAGAGAAGCCCTTTCATCGTGTTAAAGGATTCAGGAAAAAACAGTGGGTGCGTAAACTTACCTGTATCCCTTCATGTTTCTGATAAGCTGATGAAAGTACTGCTTGTTCTTTCTCCTTCACAGCAAGGCTGAAACTTATGGTGGAGCTGAAGAAACCTGTCGTATAAATATTGAAGTTCTTCAGATTGTGAGGAATCTTAGTGCAGGAGTGATACCTGTGGTGGTAATCTTTGTGACTGGATTGCCAGAAAGCAGCAGGCACATACAGGGGTTGGACAATGAAACTGAAACACCTGGTTTTAGACCACAATAATTTATTAGTATGGTGTAGGGCCTCCTTTGAGGCCAATACAGCGTCAATTCGTCTTGGGAATGACATATACAAGTCCTGCACAGTGGTCAGAGAGATTTTAAGCCATGCTTCTTGCAGGATAGTGGCCAGGTCACTATGTGATACTGGTGGAGGAAAACGTTTCCTGACTGGCTCCTCCAAAACACCCCAAAGTGGCTCAATAATATTTAGATCTGGTGACTGTGCAGGCCATGGGAGATGTTCAACTTCACTTTCATGTTCATCAAACCAATCTTTCACCAGTCTTGCTGTGTCTATTGGTGCATTGTCATCCTGATACACGGCACCGCCTTCAGGATACAATGTTTGAACCATTGGATCCACATGGTCCTCAAGAATGGTTCGGTAGTCCTTGGCAGTGACGTGCCCATCTAGCACAAGTATTGGGCCAAGGGAATGCCATGATATGGCAGCCCAAACCATCACTGATCCACCCCCATGTTTCACTCTGGGCATGCAACAGTCTGGGTGGTACACTTCTTTGGGGCTTCTCCACACCGTAACTCTCCCAGATGTGGGGAAAACAGTAAAGGTGGACTCATCAGAGAACAATACGTGTTTCACATTGTCCACAGCCCAAGATTTGTGCTCCTTGCACCATTGAAACCGACGTTTGGCATTGGCATGAGGGACCAAAGGTTTGGTTATAGCAGCCCGGCCGTGTATATTGACCCTGTGGAGCTCCCGACGGACAGTTCTGGTGGAAACAGGAGAGTTGAGGTGCACATTTAATTCTGCCGTGATTTGGGCAGCCGTGGTTTTATGTTTTTTGGATACAATCCGGGTTAGCACCCGAACATCCCTTTCAGACAGCTTCCTCTTGCGTCCACAGTTAATCCTGTTGGATGTGGTTCGTCCTTCTTGGTGGTATGCTGACATTACCCTGGATACCTTGGCTCTTGATACATCACAAAGACTTGCTGTCTTGGTCACAGATGCGCCAGCAAGATGTGCACCAACAATTTGTCCTCTTTTGAACTCTGGTATGTCACCCATAATGTTGTGTGCATTTCAATATTTTGAGCGAAACTGTGCTCTTACCCTGCTAATTGAACCTTCAGACTCTGCTCTTACTGGTGCAATGTGCAATCAATGAAGACTGGCTACCAGGCTGGTCCAATTTAGCCATGAAACCTCCCACACTACAATGACAGGTGTTTCAGTTTCATTGTCCAACCCCTGTATGTGCCAAGTACTGATATTGCAGCAGGGTCATGCTTGCCTTTACAAATAATGGAGGTTGTCCGAATTTGCTTTGATGCTCTGATGTTTGAATAGTCCTGGAGATCTTGGAGTCGATGAGGTGGTCTTAATTTAGTAAGAAAGGGGCCAATTGCAGTTGAGAACATGACAAACTCAACCCAAACCAAATAAAACAAAAAAGTCTTATTTTTAACCTTTTACTTCATAATTATCTAACGCTTCTGATTTTGCTTTAATGCTCTCAAATGTTTTGCATATAAAAAAAATGCTGTTGTTGACCCATTTTAGCCACGCTGTCAACCTGCTTAACAACCTGCCCGTATCCTGCCTGGATGTGTTGATCGATGTGCCCGTCCAGGGCGGCGTGGAGGAGTACGGCGGGAAAAACATGGAAGCAGTTCAGGTGTTACTGGACTTCATGGAGAGGAGAATCGACAAGGTAAAGTTCCTTGTCGAGGTAAATACTAACTTTCTATATTAGCTATAGTGTTTTCATCACTAGCACTTTAATGAGGCAATTCCTGCACACAGGAGTATGCTTTAGAGCTCTTCAACTTGCTGAATAAAGTTGCTTCATAAATATGGTTTGGTTACGTCCATTATGTTCTGGTAGCGCCAGTAGCTGCAGGGCTGTCTGTATCGCAGACTCATCCTGCTTCTTTTTAGTTTGAGTCTGTCAGGCTGATGCTGCTGCTCTGAGAAAATGTTTAATGTGCTTATATGAGTCCATTAAATATTATTTACCAGCAGGAGTTATCTTGTTCAGCATACTTCATAATTCGTTATAATTTACGAGTCAGCTGACCCAACCAAGGGTTAGAACAACAATCAGTTGAAATAGGAGGTAATTTATTTTTCTCTTTAATTCATCAAAATACCTAAATGCCAAGAGAAGTAAATTGATTGCGGTGCTTGAGTAGGAAGCATGGGAACCCAATGGTTTGTTTTGACTAAAGGTACAAAATGAAAGTAGGTCTGGAGGAAATGTTAACAGCTTGGTACGAATCGATCAACCTGGAGTCCCCTGTGACCCAGACTATTACAGTTGATCTTTAGCGAACATTAGCAGCATCATGTTGGTTGGGCATTTTGCTGTAGCAGAGACTGTTTTGCTTTACCAAATAGATGGCATCACGTAGAAAGAACATTACGTTGAGATATTGAAGCAACATCTCAATCCATCCTTGTGTTAACAAGGTGGTCTACAAACCTCATTTGGTTACACTGGTTCTGTCAGGAGGAATGGGCCAAAATCTGTGCACATTATTCCAAGAAGTGTTTAACCCAACTTACACGGTTTAACAAAGTTTTTTGGTATTGCGGATCACCCTCGGGTGACTGGCAGTGAAAACACATCTTGTCTTATTATTAAACTATATGAAAAAATCTGGTTTTAATTGTAAAAAACATTTAATTAATTTCTTGGTTAACAAAGTTGCATTCGATCCTGCTGTAGTTTTTGTAACTTTGTTTAGTTACACAGTTTATGGAACAGTACTTGCTAATGCGTTTCCATTTTTTCTTTTAACCATTCAATCTTTACATCATCTGTGTGGTCCTCAGTGAATAGTTTGCTGTCTTGTCCACAAAGGGCTCCAACTACAAAGAAGGTTTGACTCCAGTACTCAGCCTGTTAACTGAAGGATCCAGATGCCACAGAGAGATCCGCAGATATATCAAAACTCAGGTAATGCTCCAAACCAACCCGTACTAAACAACTAAATCTAGTGAGGATTGCTTGGCAATAATAACAAACTGTTCTACATTGTAGGTACTTCCTCCACTGAAGGATGTGAAGATCAGGCCCGAGGTGGGCACCACCATCAGAAACAAGCTGGTTCGCCTCATGACACATGTGGACATGGGCGTGAAGCAGACGGCCGCAGAGTTCCTGTTTGTCCTCTGCAAAGAGAGCGGTGAGTGAAGATGGGTGAGAGACGTTGGACACAGCGGCTCAGTGAGACTGTAGCTGTGACATTTATGCCTGGTTTTAGTTTATGAAATATGTATCAGTTTTTATGTCATGTCACCTTTCAGTGGACAATCTTTTGAAGTACACGGGATACGGAAACGCAGCAGGTCTCCTGGTGGCTCGGGGGCTTCTGGCAGGAGGGAGAGGAGAGACGCAGTACTCTGAAGATGAAGACTCGGACACAGATGAATACAAATCTGCCAAACCTTTGTGAGTTACTCGGAAGGCCAGTATCCACTTGTTCATTACTGAGAAAATAGTTTTGCAGATGTACATTGGGCTCTTTAATTTTGCCATTTCTAGCATTAACCCCATTACTGGTCATGTGGAGGAGCCGATGCCAAACCCCATTGAAGAGATGACGGAGGAGCAGAAGGAGTATGAAGCGGAGAAACTGGCCAATATGTTCGACAAGTTGTCAAGGTAACATTCTAAAGCAAAAGGGGGCATATTGCACTTCTAAAAGTGTTTTAACAGCAGGAAAGGTACAAATTTAAAGGTATGACAGATATAAAGCCCCTGCATTATTAGCACCCCTGATAAAAATGTGTGTAAAGCCCCTAAAATAAACTGTTGTTATGGAGACCCAGTGAGCCCAAAATGCCAACCTTGGTTGTTGTTCACAGATGGTGAGCTTTGGAGATGTTCTAACCTTGTTCACTATCCTCCTTATTTTGTTCTCCTGTAATAAACTTGGCTCCTCAATCAGCCTCGTTTGTCAAAGGCTTCTATGCATTGTACTAGTAAAATCTGGTACCTGTGAATCATTTCTTAACATGGGATTCTTCTCTCCTGTTGGAATAAAGGTGCGCAAATTAAAGGTTCGCTCATTCTCAACTTTTCATGGTGAACTTGTTATTTTAAAACAATTGTAATTAGTTGTTTAGGGAATCGGATTGTACATTTTCCTTTCTCCTCCCATGACTGTTACACAGTTTAACACTTGCTTTATCTGTGCAAATTTGGTAACTATTATAAAAGAAGATAGAGGACCACTGTTCAAAATCTACTTTTCTAGCCATCCCACCCAAATAGGCTTAAACAGAGCAACTTTTCTGTACCTTTTATGTTCAGCCTTCTTGTTATCTGTTAAAACTCTTGCTCTCTCTTGCCCTCTCACAACCTGAATGGACCTTGGACATTTCCCATCATGTCACACAAAGTACACCTTCCTTTCAAATAGCTTCCTGCATGCCTGTGCTCCTTCTGATTTAAATTATTAGAGCTAAAAATAGCAAAGTTTGAACCTTTACTTTGTAACAGCGTCCAGGGTTCAGGATGACATGTTCATGGACTGGAAAAAGATAGGATTCTGAGATCTGAGTAGAAGCCAACAGGGCTCCTTCTCTTACTCACTGACCTTTCACCTCTCAGAAGCGTTTCGGATGAGAGGTGAAACAAGAGAAGTCAAATTGCCTTCTTCTCAATCACCTAGGTTTGTCACATCCTCGATGATTGAGAATCTACACCAGCGCAGTTCACCAATCTATTTCTGAGTGCACCTGCGTAAATCATATGGATGATCAATACTTTATGCCAAAACAAGCTTAATTACAAGTGAAAATGGCTGTAAGTTTGGCCTCAAGTCTTCTACTCCTAAATCAGTTTGCCGAACTTTTCTAGATGGTCACAGCAGAATACAATTTGCTCAATGCCCTATAGTTGATGAGTAAACTTTGAAAACAAGTCCTTCAATGTAAGATTTAGCCGCTGTGGAAACCATATTTAAACCGACTACTAAAATTCAGAAGAACATTTTCACACAAAGGAGAAACATCCCAGAAGGGCTGAATGATTTTCACCACTCCGGCTGTTCGACTAATTCTGTTTTGAACAACTTGCTGCGTTTGTGTTGACCTTTTCATTAGCGAGCAGAGGCTAATGTTACCTGCTAAAAGATGACTGTGAGCTTTCTCCTTGCCAACCAGTTCATCTTGACAAGAATCTCCCTCTTCTACACGAGTCTTCAATTAGCCTCTGAGTGGCAGCCGTCACATTCAGTGGGAGTAAATAGGAGCTGGCCTGTGCGTCGTTGCAGCATCTTTACCTCCACATTAATTATCACCTAATTGGCAAATGCAGTCGGCTTGTTGGCTTTGCTTCTTTTATGTTCCTCATTGAAGTTTTTTGTTTTTTTTTATACCTCAAGTCCTGAGTCGTGCTCACGGAGCCAGTCACTGGCCAGACGTGGAGAAAACTGACACACAGGCGCAAACTAGACGAACCAATTTGGGTGGAACGTGGATAAAGAGGAAGAGCTGAATAAAAACGGAGACATAAGAGAGCCGACCTCGTCATTGTTGGCCGTTGTTGAGCCATAATGAGACACGTGCACCCAGAATAAGAAGATTCCTCCTCTAAGGCTGCGTCGTCTTTCTTCTCTTTCCAGGTAAAGAGAGAGGTGCTTCCGTCAGTTCAGGTGCTAAGGAGATCGCTCAGCGGCCTCCAAGAATGTGCTCTGCTGGCTGCGCTACTGGTCCTCTAATTAGGCCATACATCCCAACCCCTTCACACCTGCCAGACCCTCACTCCTCTATCACTCCTGAGAAGGAGAGATGAGATATATATATTTTTTGCTCTAATTAGAAATTACGGTGTTAAATGTTTGTTTTTGGACCCATTAAATAAAGCTGGATTAACCCCATTCTAATGTATTTCCCACACTAAATCACTTTTGCTTTCAGGAATCTGTCTTTTGTGTTTGAATCTGTCAAATTAATGCTTAAGGATCCTTTTTTAAGCTGTTAATAATTCCCAGATGGATCATCTTGGAGGAAGCAGTGACACACACAGTGCAGGTATAATTGGATTAGGATAAAGGGTCAGTGTTGGCTTTGAGGAGATTAGTTTGAGCACTGATCCTGTAATTAAACTGCCACAGGAAGGGAGAGGAGGAGGGGGAGAGGATGGCCAGACAGGCCTGATTGTCCATGAACGGGTGAGGAGAGGGGATTTGTATGAGGGTCCTCCAGTTTGCGTATGAATAAGAACAAATTCAAGGCCCTAGTTAAGTCTGTCCAGAGATACAAAGAAGCCCGAGCAGAGTTTTGAGCACTTAAATTTTTCAGTCCTGCGTTAGCACTCATCTTGTCTCTTCTTCTCCACAGGCAGAACGTGATCCGGCCGATGGGCGTCAGGCCAGACGGAACGTTGGCGCCACTCGAAGAGACTCTCATTGGTCGACCTGAAGAAAATTCTGATACAGACTCTGACTAGTGCACTTCACGTCTAGGCAACGGTTTCCAGAACCGAGTCCTCTTTAAGATTATCAGTGAAACTAAACTGTGACATGCTGCACTTACACATTTTACATGTACCTGACTGACAGATATATAAAACTATCCTGGACTCCAATGTTACTTTTTAACCCGTGAAGTCACGATTGTCACCACGGGGTTCCACTTGGTGTGTTCAGAGAAGAAATACTTTGCTGTAGAATAATCTGGAACACCCAGATTACTGTGATCAGTTTAACTGTAAAATACCGAACCACAGGCAGATTATTTGGCATTTTAATAATGGAAAACAATGAATATAACTTTATCTTTAAGTCTGTCAGGCATAGTTCTTCTGCTTCTTGCAGAATTATTAATTTCTAAAGTGTCTTGCAAAAGTATTCATACCCCTTGAAGTTTGCTTTTTGTCAGGTTACAACCACAAACTTAAATGTAGTTTATGTGATGGACATAAAGATAGATGGGATTTAGAATCTTAAAAGTGCGTTGTGCAATTGTGTTCATTCCACGGGTCAATACATTCTAGAACCACCTTTGCTGCAGTTACAGCTACAAGTCTTGTGGGGTATATATTTACCAGCTTTGCACATCTAGAGACTGAACTTCTTTATAAAATAGCTCAAGCTCAGTCAGATTGGGTGGACAGCATCTATAAACATTCATTTTCAGCTCTTGCCACAGATTCTTAAACAGGTTTAGGTCTGAACTTTGACTGGGCCATTCTAACACACAAATGTACTCAACCCTAAACTGTATGTTTAGGGTTGATTTTGCGCTGGAAGGGAAACGTCTGCCCCATGTGTTTTAGAGCCTCAAACATGTTTGCCCAGCAATTCTGACCAGCTTCCCTGTCCCTGCTGAAGAAAAGCATCTTCCACAGCAAGATACTGCCACCACTTTGGGGATGGGGAAGTACATGCATAGTTAGTTTTTCACCAATATTAAACTCTGTATTTATACTTTCAGGAGATATCTGTAGTCCCCCTGAGTTTAAAATGCACACAGATTGACTGTTTAATAATTAGGTGTCTTCTGCAGGCAATTGTTTGCACTCAGCTTTATTTTGAGGTATCCTTTACTTCACAATTTACCTTTAACTTCACAATAATGCACTATTTTGTGTTCTATTATAAAATACACCATTTGTGGTTGTAATATGACAAAATATGGAGACACTCAAGGGGGGTATGATTACTTTTGTAAGGCACCTTATATGTTGTATGGGTGCCTACTTTGGTGCAAATACAAAATCAATGAAATATGTCTAAAGTGATGGTTGTATATGTTAAATTAATGAAGTCTGCAGAGAAGATGTGAATAGCGAGGAAGAAGATCTTAAGTTTTTAGCTTAATTTAGAATTTCCTTCGAATTGGACAGGTTCTGTTGGAGCATTAGGATGGTGAGACCTCCGATGGTCCAGTCCATAAATGGGGCACAGCTGAACATTTGACAATAGCCCCTGAAGGCGAGTGTGGTTCATTTTGCCCCTTCTGCAGTTTATACCTTTGTAGTTTTGGTCGATCATGTGTCAAAACGTATCCACCATGACAGACAACTGTTTCAACTGGTTTGCTATATTCTACTCATAGCTCTCTGTAAGGAAATTGGGTTTTTGATTGAGCTTGATCAGGGGTTATAGTCTGTCATGTCGCCTGGTCCACAAAGAATGAGAAAAGGGTTCAATAAAAGGTTTTCACAAATTAATCTACCATAAGTTTTCATTATAATATTGAAGGTGGTTTTTGTGCATGTGTGTGAAATGGAAGTAAGAGGTGAATTGGTCTGGATCCCTGAAGGCTGTTACTGTTATTAAGCAGCTACAAGCTGTCAGTCACTCAGAATTCATTTGAGGCCTTTATGGTTAACTGTTGCCTCCTTAAATTATGAAAGAAAAATCATATTTTTTGCTGGTTCTTTAGTTTTTTATTCTGAAAACAGGTGCCAGGTTTTAGATCTTAAAGAATGTGAGGAACCAAACAAGCACAGACAAAAGGAATGATTTTATGTTCTGGTACGTTGTTAGTTGGTTAGGTGGAACCATAATTAAACACTGGACAGTTAACCACTCCCTTGGTTTGAAGTCTCGCCCCCCATGCAGAACTGAGGATTATTGTGAAATCAGGCAGCTCAGTCCCAACCTTTCCACCATGAATGTTGCACACCAGTTTGTCACCAAGGAAACTTTTTAAATTCAGGGCTCGTTAGCTAACATACATTTGCTTTTTAAGCAGTTTAAAGTGAACGTAGTTTATTATGTAGTTGCTAAATTTAGGAAAGCACACTTATTGTGGACTTTTGATGAGATGTTTAAACTGCAATGATTGTTTTTAATCAAATTACTTTTGCCAAATCTGCACGGTGATTAAATCAAATGTTATTTTTGCCCCCTTTGAAAAATGTTCAACTTTATATAAATGTACATGCTTTTGTGCAAGTGTAAGCCTGAAGCTGTTGGTACAGTAACAGGTTCAGTTCCTCACAATTTTACTGTAACTGCGATGCTTTGAAGCCTAGTCCGATTTGTTATATTTTCTTACCATTATGTTTTTGTATGTTTTGTATTGAAACTGCTTTGCTTTAAGTTATGGTGTTATTTTCCAACACAATCATCCTGGGATGCTTTTTAAAAATTGCATGAACGTGGGGAGAGTATCTTATTTGTTCTTTTTGCCCTTTTTTTGTGTACCGCAGGCAGCACTACTTTATTGTGTGAGGCTTTTCCACTGAAAGGTTAATAAAGTGAAGAACAAGACCCGACTGTTTTATATTCTTTGCAAGCAAGACAGTTTGTCTAAAGATAATCTTTATTAAATATTGAATAGTGCATTATTGAATCAAACAACTTTATTAGCCTCAGACATAAAAACACTAGTGTTCTAGATGGAAACTAGATTAAACATTTTATATTTACATATAAACAAAATAAACACCACGTTGACTGTATGACAGCTGGGAAGTCAAACAAGCTGCATATTTACAGAACAGTTGGGCTGAGGAGGAATTAAATAATCCTAGAACTTTGAAGTATTATAAACTGAAGTGTTATTTGCTTGCTCTTGATGAGGCAGAGCTTTTGCTGTCCGTCTCCGAGTCGCTGTCCTCGCTGCAGCTTCCTTGAGCTCCTGGTCTTGACCTGGATGTTCCTGACATGTCTTCAGTCTCTGATGATGGTCCGTTCTGGGGCGAATTGCCGGTTACCGCCGCAGGGACGCTCTGTAAGGAGGACTTCATTCAAATACGGGTGCATCTCAGTTAATCAGATTATTGTTAAAAAGGTAATTTATTTCCGTAATTCAATTAAGAAGTGAAACTCATAGATTCATTAAACGGATATTTTAAAGATGAATACATTTAGCCTAAATAAAGTATGTACATGTATTTGCAGTTTTTGTACTCAATACTTGGTTGAGGCTCCTTTTGCATGAATTTCTGCATCAGTGAAGTGTGGAGGTGATCAGCCTGTGGTTCTGCTGGTGTTTGAAAGAAGCTTGCTTTAATAACGGTCTTCAGCTGGTTTTCATCTTTAGGGTCCAGCTCGAACAAGCATAGTAACACTATGGTGAGCAAAGCAGGCATTGATACTTTTGGCAGTGTGGGCAGGGGCCAAGTCCTGCTGGAGTTTGTCAGCAAACAGAAGCATGAATTCTTCTGAAATATCTTCGTAGACAGCTGGGCTGACTTTGGACTTGATAAACATGGTGGACCAACACCAGCAGATGACATGTCCCCTCAAATCAACACAGACGGTGGAAACTTCACACTAAACTTCCAGCGGCTTGGATTCTGAGCATCTCCACTGTTCCTTGAGACGTTGGGACCTTGATTTCCAAATTTACACATTTACTTTCTTCTTAAAAGAGGATTTTGGATCCAGAGCAACAGTCCAGTTCTACTCTTCCCCGAGTAGGATGCGTTGGACATTGTAATGGGTTCAGGAGGGTCCTAACACAAGGAACACAACAGTTTTAGCTCTTGAGTACGTCTGTGCGTGGTGGCCCTTGAAGCACCGACTCCAGCCATAGTCCACGCCTTGTGAATCTCTCCCAAACTATTGAATGGGCTTTGCTGCACAATCCTTATTCAGCTGCAGATATCCCTGCTGCTTCTAAACCTTTTTATACCACTTTTTCTTCCACTCAACGTGTTTTATTGCTCACTTTTCTTAAAAACAATTTTGGGTTTTTATTAGCCATAATTATCAAAGTTAAAAGAAATAAAGCTTGAAGTATATCACACTGTAATGAATCTCTATAAAAGCTGTGTTTCATTTTTAAAATTCAGTCTAACTCTAAGGAAAACTTTTTCATGATGCTCTAATTTACTGAGATGCACCTGTACAAAGGAAGTATTTAAAAATATAGCGACAGCAAGAAATCTCATGAGTTTGTCGGCAGCCTTTGTGTCCTGAAGTGGAACTCACCAACTTTTCTTGAGTCCTCATCAGTTCTTCGATTTCACCGCTCCAGCCAAGAACTTCTGCAAACCTCCTGACCGAGTCTGCCAGATCACCCAGCTCCATGTGGTCTCCTCTCCGCAGTGGGACCCTCTCAAAGGGGCCCACAGCATGCCGGTTCAGGAGGAGACGTGGCACATTGGAGCGCACCTTATTTACCAGACTAGCAAAAGGCTCAATCTAAAAATATAAATATTTGTTAAGGATGAGATGGTACAGGCTCGTGATTTTGGTTTCATTAAACAAAACAAAAAAAATTGTTGAAGCTCACCTTTAAAGAGGTCCCCATAATGATGAGCAGGTCTGCTTTGGGGAAGTCTTCTGTGTGGAGGAAATATTTCTGCGGGAGGTCTTCTCCAAAGAACACAACATCAGGTTTGACAGTAGCGGCACAGAATGAGCAGGTGGGAATGTTGTCATTCATTATAGCAACCTGAGAAACACACAAGAGAAAACATGGATCCACAAGACCTAAATAATCAGCGAACAGTGTTTGGCTGGTCGTGTTCGACGTACTTTAGCCTCTTCAGCAGGATATGGAGTGTAGCACAGGTGGCAGGAAGCTGTGGCAAAGCTACCGTGGGCCTCCACGAGCTTGTCTTCAGGGATACCGCACACTGTGGGGGAGGGCAACAAATAAGTCAATCCATTCTAAGACAAAGGCAGAAAATCAAGTCGAGAGGTAGGAAAAAGCCCCACAATTTTACTTAAAATCTTCCACTGGACCTGCAAACTATCATTACTTTTACTGAGAAAATAATTATTGTATTGTTGAATCTGAATAGCAAATAAAACGTAACCTAAGTTCCCACAAGGTGATAAGATATCAAAACTTTCCATGTTTCCACTGATTGAACCTCCATATCTCTGAGCCGCTTTAATAGTTTCAATTAATTCACGACAGACTAACTTAAATATGAAACTATTCAGGTAATTGTATATATTTCAGTTTTAAAACATTAACTTTTAATAACATTAATAATGTCTTGTCGTCCATACATTTATTTACTAATATATTTCCTATTTTATTTAAATGGTCACATATATAAACATTATTTATATATTGTTCCATTATTAAAATAATAACTAACAATTATATAGAAGTGTATTTAATTTATTTTGCATTTTTATTTACCTAATTGCATAAAAATATCTATTTAAACGACGTATTTATTTTAGCTCTTATGGCCTTTGATAAAGTGTAGGTACTTGAAGTTAGTTATGCAATGTTTGTTACCAGGGTTCCTGTACATTTATAATGTCAGACGTTTACAGACTCAGATTTTCGGACTATTCTGTCATTTTGTAAAGAAAGAAAGACTAAAATGAAGGAAGGATGGGAGGGAGAATTTTGAATGTTGGGCAAACAGATTGACAGAAAATTAGACCTCAAACAAAGTCTATGGCAGCGTATAAACCCGCACATTTAGATGTTTCTGTATGTTCTAACTCACATTTCTCCAGCCCATCGATGTTCTGGGTGTACAGTCGGAGCAGCAGACCTTTGTGGTGAAGCATGCGGATGAAGTAGTGTATGTAGTTGGGACGGTGAGAGCCTGGATACAGAGACTTGGCCAAGGAGAAGAAAGGCTGGGGGTCGTTGGAGAAGTAGTCGATGTTGAAAATGGCCTCAGGGTAAGGGATGTTATACTTCTCCAGGTTGGCATAGAGCCCTGTTCCTGGAGTCCTGGAAACAACACAGTGCACTCATCTTGGCACGTTTTCTTTGGGAAGTTGTCTGAACCAACCAAATAAAAAAATGATCTCTAAAAAGACAGGGTTTTATAGCTCCACAGTTTCTATTATCAATTTAGATCTCAGACTATGATGAAAAAGACCACCCTGACTAGGTGTAAAGTCATAAATCAAAAACAGGGCATAAAACTGAAGTTGTTTAGAGAGCGCAGGCACAGATACAGACCGGAAGTCTGGGATGCCGCTGGGCGTGCTGATTCCTGCTCCTGCAACCACCAGCACGTTTTTACAGCGTCCGAGTTTAATAAGCCGGGCCGCCGAGGCAAGACCGCCCCGGGAGGAGGACTTTGCAGGGATTGAATATGGGACAATCTGATCAGATGTGGACTCAGTGGACTGACAGGCCTGCACTGGATTTCTGCCAGCTTGGGACATCTTTCCTTTACTGCAGAGAAAAAAGGTCCTACTGTAGTTTGCAGAAATACTGATGACATCTTGTTGGATAGCACCTATTCTTATTTTTGCAGTGCGTCATGCATAAAGCAAAACAAAACAAAAGGAGAATAAAGCCAATATTAGTTGCCCTTTAAGCCGTTCTATGAGTTCTACTTTTAATGCATCTGGCTGCAGTTACACATCTTCACCTTGCAGTGTCCTGTCCGCTCACACTCATCAGACTGAGGTCCTGAGCGAGAGCCGAGTCAGTTTGCTTCCTTCGTTGCTTTCCATATGGGCCCTGCCCCGAGTCCTGAGGATCTGCAGGGATGGGATGCCTGGCCTGGGAGCTGGAGCTGCGAGTTATCCTGGTGACTGAAGCCTGGGACACCTTTTTATCCCTGCTGGGCCTGGACCTGTTCATTCCAACACCTGGTGCAGCATAAAGAAAATAATGGGGAACTCTACTTTCTGTTCAGTTCATTTATACAACACCGATTCAAAACAAATGTCACCGTAAGGCACTTTATAAGACAAATAGATTCAATTCTCACCCACTTTCATAAAATCCAATATGGCCCAATTGAATCCAGTTGCAATAAGATCTCAATCTGTTTTATCCAGGAAAGATACACAGCTAAACAAGTAAGAACCGAGCCAGAAGTACTTTCTTTAGGAAAGGAAAAACAGAGGGTACATCAACAAGTTAATAGCAGCAATAGCTCTGTTGATTGCTTCGTCCAGGAGAGAAGAACAGCTTATTTCTAAATGAAAGAAAAAAATATATATACACAGTTAATGCACACAATGGCTCTTTCAATGGATCTTTTTATCAAAGAGACAGAGCTACACAAAAGTACTAAGCCAGGAGTACTTTCTATGGAATAAAAACAAAGAGTACACAAGTTAATGGCAGCAAAAGCCCTGTTGATTGCTTCATCTGAAAGAGAAATGCAGCTTAACAAATAAGCACTGAGTCAGGAGTACCCACTGTGGAAAATAAAAACCAACCGGGCACAAAGTAAATGGCAGCACTATTTATTTCAAAGAGACAGCTAAGCACAGATCCAGGAGTGCTTTGTATGAGAAAAAACAAAAACCAAGGCAGGAACAGTAAAGATTGTTTTTCCAGGCTTTTTGATTAACTTTGATCATCTTAATAACCCTTTGGATACAATCCGTTTTCTCTTCCTCATCCTCCATGTCCTGCATTTAAAAAGCTGTTACACTGAAATCATCCCGACATCCTTTTCTCTCGAGTCTCTTTACACAGGAGGAAGCTGAAATGTTTTTAAACTGTAAACAGCTGAACAAAAGCTAATGGCTGCAATATATGTAGCCACCCCCCCTCCCCATTCTCTCCATAGCAGCTATGCTAATACAGTCCACAGCTGTGGCAGCTTTACTGTTCAGGGAAAGCAGAGCGTAGAGCCGAGAGGTGAAGGGGGGAGTGCAAGTTAGAAACGGGTGGGATGAGGAAAAAGAGAAAAGTGGTTAAGAGTCAACAAACCCAGCTGGGTGAGGGGAAAAAAAAGGTGCACCCTAACGGCCCCCCCAATCACACTGAGAAAACCAGTGGAGGGTGGCAGAGGAGATAAATGATCTGTAGGCAAGCTTCAATAAGAACGGAGCCGAAGGAGGAGGGAGAAGGTTCACCTAAAACTATTCCAGGCCTTTAAAGAAAGTGCCAAGTTGGAATGACTCTGAGGAATCGGGCAGAGACGGCGAAGAAGTGGACAAAAGGGCTGCAACAAATAAAGGTTTCATGAAACAAACTTCCCTCTACATCCACCTCAAAGGAGACGAGCCGTCCTCTAAAAGTAAAAATAAACCCTTATATTTCAGAAAATACTTTGACAGTACCACCAGGAGGTATTCACCAGGTTCACATCTCTTCATTTTCTCACATTACCGACTTATCCTAAACAGACTTTAGTAGAGTACAAAAAAATAGCCTGCACTGAAAAAAATGACAAGGTGGGTCCAACAGATGGCATATATATGTAGAAACCAAGAAATGAAGTCAAAGGAACTATCTGTAGACCGCCAAGACTGGACTTCGTCAAAGCACAATCCAGTCTCAGAACGGGAAGCACAGAAAACGTTTTGGCAGCAGCGATCGTCCCAAAAAGACTTCTGGAATCCCCAGAACCCTCCCTGGATCTGACCACTGGACCGAACCGAGTAATCAGGGAAGATGGGTCTTGGTCATAAAGGTGACCAAAAACCCAATGGTCACTCAGGCAAAGCGCCAGTGTTTCTTTGTGGAGACAGGACCATCCAGAAGATCAACCAGTGGTCAGACAGAAGCAACTCATTAACAGACACATGGCAGCCTACTTGAATTTTGCCAAAACCCACCGTGGACACGGTCAGATCTGATGAAACTAAGAAATTCTTCGAACTAAACTCTAAGTTCAGGCCAAAAAAAAAAAAACACCCACTGTCCACCACCATCTAAAACCATCCATACTGGGAAGCATGGTGGTGGCAGCACGGTGCTGTGGGAATGTCGAAGGTGATGATTCGTCTTGAAGTACGACAATGTCCTGAAGCACACAACCACGAAATCAAAGCGGACTGCAAACATGTTTGAGTTGTGTGGACCAGTCAGAGCCTGGACTCAAATCCATTCAAAGGTCTCTGGAAAGACCCCAAAATGGCTGTCTACCCACTCTTTCCATTCAACCTGCCAAAACTTGAGAAGATCTACAGGTTTTGCCAAGCTTGTAGAGACATACCCAACAAGACTTGAGGCAGGGATCGCTGCCAAAGATTTCACTAAATATTATTCCATGGGAAATAAAATTATTTCAGAATAGGTCTGTAATGTAATAAAATCTGGCCAAAGTGAAGATATGTGAAAACTGCAGGTTTTCAAACAGAAGCATGCTAGAACAACCTAACTTCATTGTCTCAAACACATTTTTAGGAAGTTACTGATTGAGCTTGAAACAGATAAATCATTGGTTTGAGATGCAAAACAGAAAACCATCCCAATTCACCTCTTTTATTTAAAGGTCCTCAAACCCTTTACTCCTTTAAGACTGAAGCCCCCACATTACTAGAGCCCCCCCTCCACACACACACACACACACACACACATCCAACAGAACTATTAAAACAGTAGGAGGGTGAGGGTCTCTGCTTTTGTCTGGTCTCCTCACAAAAAGACACTGCTGAGTACAGGCAATAAATCACAGGCCCAGTTATTAAGGTTTCTCACAGATGGTGCAAGTTGACGTCACTCAGCGACTCAACATGACTGTTACCCACTCGAAGTTGGATAAGTTGAATTTCTTTACTTACACAAAATGCACAGGAGCTGAAAGTAATTATTTTGATTAAATTGTTCTAAGCGTCTCAAAATGTTCCCATTTTGTCAGATAAAGCCTCAAATGTGCTGCAGATGCTGTTATTATTCTGTAATGACTAATAAATCCTTGTATAAATGACAAAGGGCATTAAAAGGATTTAGAAGCCACCCCCCTCCTTGCTTGCCCTTTCACACCACTTGCTCTCACAGATCTCCCAGATCGAAAATCTGCGTGTCCCATAACTGGACCACCAGGATAGCGGCTGCTCATATGAGGGGATACAGTTATCTAATTAAGAACGTCTCACAACACTTGGGAACACCTCAGCGATCACCTTCAAACCCTGACTGATAATCCTTCAAAATGCTGGAGGCTGAGACCAAAGGCCAAACGCCGGCCAGTAGAAGTGGGCAACAAGCTGGTGTTAAAACAAAGACATGGTCGATGGGGTGAAACCAACGTACCCACAACAACCGGAGAAAGCTTTCAGGAAATACTGCCGTGTTTAAAACAACCTAAAAGGCACAAATATACTCAAGAGTACAATTATTATTACTTTTTATGCAGATAAAAATATAGATGCACCGATCAGCCTTTTCCTGGCCAATACCTATTCGCAGCCTTCCTTTGTAAAGTATATAGTAAATACAAAATCATTCCTGTGAACTTTGATGTATTTTAACAAAAGAATGTGCTGCAGGTTCTTTGATAGAGATTGCAGTTTGGAACAGAAATGAAAGGATTACAAAATTATTTCCATTTTTGCATCAATTACACATGTCCCTGAACTTTATCAGATTTCTATTAAACTCAAAACAAAGTTCAAAGAATACGATGTTTGTTGATACCTACACAACAAGAATGGGTTTTCAGTTCCGATGTTTTTAATGAAAAGAAAGAGAGAAATGGAAGAAGGCTAAATTGATGCCTGGATGGCTAGATGGTCAGATTGGTTCATTACCTTTATTTACTTTCCTAAATTTTTGTGTTGCATAAATTCAAAATGATGCTGTTTACTTTATAAAGTGCTGATCATTCATATTACTTTTTAGGATGATTTCAATGTAACTTCACTCATTAGACTCTACTTTCTGTGGATTGTTGCTGGAATTTAACATTTAATAGAGTTAACAGTTAAAAGTGGAACTGGAGTCTGTGGGCTGCAGCTCAACTGCATCTTAAAGCAGATCTGGCTCAGTTTAATGAGGTGCCTTTTCTGCAGCAAACCCACCATTTAACCCTCCACTCACAGAGGAGTTGAGGACGGTCAACTTTGATCTCCGCCGTACCCCCAGCTCAGGGGCACAACGATCAGCAGCCTGGTCGCCATGGAAAGCTCTTCATTACTTTGCTGAAGAGGCAACAGCTCTGTGTTCTCCCTCCCCACCTGCTCACTAATGACATATCACTCTGTGTAGCATCTTTGTTGGCCTCTCCATTGACACAAAGCGGCGAGTCCTAATTTGTGTCAGGATGTTGTTTGCTCACACAGAGGAAGGTGGGTGGTGGGGTTAAACTGGCCCAGTGGGTCGATGGCTAAGTAATGACTCTTGTTGCCCCTCAAAAGACACACTAACAATTAATAATATATCAGTGATGTAAATTCTCTAAGAGTATAAGAGAAGAAACCTTTTTTAAACTCAACCCAACTTAAAGCACTATTTAACAGTAACAGAAAATATTTTTTTTATTGAAAAAGAACCAATTGTCAGAAAACACTGACTATATAAACCACAGTTTTAATATTTATTCTGACAATTTCTGCATTGGCATGAAATAATCATCCAGTCAATCTTGTTGCAGAAGATAAAAACTTAAAGTCATGCTTACAATGATGATATTTTCTGAAAAACCTGCTCATACTTTTCCTATTCACAAACATATGTGAGGAAAACAAACACCCCCACAAAATTAGATAATGAATAAAATTTCAACAAGTAGTTGAGTTTATATCAAATAAAATAATCATCAATCTTGTTTCAATATGATAAGTGTGTCAAATGTTTCTAAGTGCTGAATAAAAGCAGGGCTGCACAGTGGTGCAGATGATACCATCATTGCCTTACGACAAGAAGGTCCTGGGTACGAATCCCAGACTGGGGTATCTCTTTGATTGTTCTCCCTGTGCATGCAGAGGTCCCAAAGATCGCTGGAGACGGCACCAGCTCCCCTACCACCCTGCACGGACAAGCGGGTATAGACCATGGTTGGAAACATGCCCAGTGTCTGCAGAGAATTTAATCTTAATGATCCCACAATGACACCTGCTGGTACTTTAAAATCATTACGCAAAATGGTTCCATTCTGTGAGGAAGCCAACAACCCACATAAAATAATTCAAATAAATAAATAGAACCAACTAACTACTGCATACCGTATTACACAGTGGATTAGTGTTGTAGTAGCATTAATTATTTAAATTCCTTCAGCCAGTCATTGTAGGTGGTGATGGCCAGGGCCAGGAAGGAAAAACAGAATGGCAAAATAAAGATGGGAGGAAGGACACAAAGAAGGAAAGAAAGAAAGGAAGAAGGGAATGTTACAAAATGAAGCAAGGAAGGAAGACAAGGAAGGATAAGAGAAATTAAGAGAGGAAGGACACAACGAAGGAAAGAAGGATGGAAGGAAAGGTAACTTTTAGATCTTACAATATAAAATAAATACTGGAAAAACAAAAATGTTCCATACTGCCTCTATCTTATTCCATACTCATCCAGACCTGGAAAATATTGAAATTAAATCCCATAGTTTTTCAAACTGCGTGGGAACCCTGCCTAGATGACGTTTATTCCACAGATTAATTTATGTTTGTCTGTGAAGATTCATGCAGGGTGTCGCTCCATTTTGTTTTCCAACCAACTATTATTGGAAGGTTCAGTTCAGACGTATTGTGCTTTAAGACACTGTAAATGCTACAAATGTTGTCTCCTTTTCATATCTTTGTCCTCAGCACATGTCAATATTGACAATTCTGCAAACACAAAGCTTTAAAGTATAAAAAATAAGGGAAAAATATTTTTGCTTGTCTCTAAAGCAACGTGTGTGGGCAACTTCAAGTGATTAAATATCCCCAAATATAAAAAAATCTGCATAGTTATGATTGAACATGAATGAGAAAATCTTAATCAAATAAAAAAAATCTAATCAATCAGTAAAAAAAATATATTGAATGCAGTATGTCGCCTTGATTGCTCGGTAAATTGGTGCTGCAACACTTTTCCGCCGTTGTGAAAATTGCGAACAGAACCAATCAAAGCTTTCTTTTTCGATGTTGTCAGGAGTTACCTGCCTGTCTCCAGACTGCACGACGACAGATGCAGCAGACCCTGGGGTGCCCCTCTGAAATTTGTAAAAAACCCAACAGAACCCTACGGCTCCTGAGGTGCTCCGTTACCTGCAGCAGTCAGGCCAACAGAACCACAGAACCGGGTTTATTTCTATATAATTAGTGTTCCTTTCCCCTCAGCCACACCAGGAAATTGGGTGGGGTCCCAACTGAAATTTTTCAAAACAACGTACATCGCTGCTTTTTCCCGGGGATAAAAAAGTCATCATGAACGAGTACAGGCGGGAAACGGGGATGGATCACGGACACGGTTTCCGCTTTTTTACACCAGGTTTTAAAGGGGTATTTTCAAAAGCATTT
>JAHHUM010001395.1:0-39348 GCA_036173005.1 Crenichthys baileyi | reverse complement strand
GGGGAATAAAAACTAACATGAGGAACACGTATAATAAAATCAAAGTGGGTCAGCACCATTTCATCTTTATGTTCGAGCAGAAACGGTGCATCGGGCTCAGGAGAACCAAACCAGGCTGGATTTGAATCATTTTTAGTTTTTTAATGCCTGTTTATTTTTCATTCATAGATTAAATGTTTAAGAAACGATGTGAAGAAGCTGTAATCAGTGTGGAATCATTTTAGCTCTGATTTCTCTCAGTACCTTCAGTTTTCAAGCAGGACTCCGTCGAGGCGGTTTTTTTAAAACAATTCGTCCAGATCATCCGTGCGGGATCATGGAAAAAGGGGTTTAAAATTTAAAACCCCTGAAGATGTTCAAATGGAGCCCAGACGCCTCAGAAAATACTTCAACAACAAAATGCATTCAAATTTCTTAGTTTTATTTTTAATAAAATGGAGTTATAAAAAGTTGGCTAAAAACTAAAAAGGGTGTCCAAACTTTTCATCACACGGCCCAAAATCGTCAAGCCCAAAAGTAACTAAAACATTTTTTAAAGAAATCACAAAAAGATGTTGTGATGTTTTAGCTCTAAAACAATAAACGGGGGATTATTTGAAAAAAAGTGATAGGGTTTTTCATGGAATTGAAAATATTGTGGGGCCCAAATTTAAAAGGGGTTTGCATCTCTGGTTTTTTAACCAGAAAATTCGTGGGGGGCTAAAATTAAAAAAAAAAGGATTCTGAGCAATAAGAACCGGCTACGTGCAACAAAGTCTGCTTTAGAGCAAAATTCACTGGATCCATGTGGTTCTGTTTACCGTGAAGCTAGAAATTCTACAAAAAGCCCGGTTTCCATTGTAAGAGGACTTTAGGTTTGCAGCCTCAAAATCAGAGCCACTTCCCTCTTTAAAAAAGGCCCCGGGTTTTTAAAAGCTTTTTTATCCGTTTGCCCAACCCACCAGAACCACAGAAAGATCCATAGAAACCATTTAAACTCTGAACAGTAAGTTGGTAGAAGCTGTGATGTCACATTAGAGAAGCAGTTTTAATGAAGCAAACTGGTTTGAGAAGCTTTATAAAACTAACATTATGACATCATCCAGACATTAAGATGCAAACATGGCAGCAAAACCAGAACAACGAGGTCTGGATTACAGCAAACACACAGAGCGAAACGGCCGCGTTCAGTCCATTTCAAACCAGAATAACATACAGGTGCTTTTACCTCCAAATGGGAAATATTTACCATAAAAACCAGTTTGCATGTTTCTAGAAAGGCTCAGAAATTAAGGTTTACGTTTCCCAGAAGCCCTTTAGACTTCAGATCTAAATGTGTGAAACCGGATCAATGACGGATGTAAACAGGCCTTTAACAACCTAAAATCTAATTCAAGTGTATAACTAAAGCTGAACAGATCTACTGCAGAAAAGAGGCAGAGCTTTAGGCAGCTGGGACCAACCAGGAGAAGCATCAGGCTCTTCAGATGGAACCGAAGAACCGAGCCTGAGACGCGCTGAAGACCAGAGACAGTCCTGGAGAGGTTCTGTTGGAGCACAGGAAGGTTTAAGCCAACACATTCATGATTTACCTGAACATTAACAGCAGAGCTCAGTCCGGATGAACTGAACCAACTTTTAATGCCTAGGAGCTCCCAATTATGAAATGCGTTAAAGTGGGACATTATCATCTTTAATTTAGATCTTTATTTACATAGAAACACCACCTCTGAGGTTTAAAATCTATAAACTACATGTGATTAGAATAAAAACCCCAAAACTGCAGACAGAAGGGAAAAAGATTAGATAAATAAAAGGGTTCAAGCTGAAGATCAGATGTTCTACAGCCAGAGAAATCTCAGTCAGATGAAGCCAAGTTTTACTTCATTTTTTAAGATCATTGAGTTTATTGTTCCGCTTTAAAATAAAACTGAAAAAATGTGGAGTCATTTTCTTTCAGAAGCATATCCCTACTGTTCACATATTCAGCCGTTAGGAAACCATTACAATCTGATTCCAAACCTTTCCAGGTTTTCCCAAACTGGGAGGGGAGCTTGGGAATCCTGCTTAAATGACTCAGAAACCAGTGGTTAAATATAAAGCTGCCGTCTTGGGGAAAACGATCATTTGAAAGCTCCTGCAGGCTCAGGAAATAGAAGCTGAACAGAACCGAGTCAAAGCTGCAGAACAGTCAGGATTGAAGTCTGGATTCTTTATCCAGGTTTGGTTTTGTTGGATCAAACATGCAGATTTGATACACATTCAATCTAAACCTGAAGAGACTTTCATCTTCTGCAGATTTCCACCCTGTTTAAACCTTTCTGCAGCTGATTATGTTTATTCTGTCCCCCCGTCTGTTTCCCATTGGACTCTTCCCATCCGGAACTTCCCAGCATGCCTTGCAGCAGCAGCAGCAGTCTGTTGGAGCTGCTGATGTTGGAGGAAAACGCGTACCAGGAAACACAAAGATGGACCGAACCACTCCAGCGTCCACCAGCTGATCATCAGAATCAGAGTCCATTAACGGGCCGAACTCTGAAGTTTCCAGGTGACCAAGGCTGATAACCGACGGGGTTTCCTGCTAGTTTTCCATGATGTTTTCCACCTTGTCGATTATTGTAGACCTACCTACTGAATTCTAGATGCTTTTTTCAGATTTTCACAGCTATAACTTTTTTACATTTCATTGCATCAGCCCTAATAATAATTTATATCCATTCTACATCCCAGCCAGTGTAAATATTATGGTTTGAAGCTATTTTTAGCAGCAGCTGACAGTATTTCCAAGATAAAGTCTGAGTGGAAAGCCTTTCAGTGTTTGTTCTGCAAATTAAACTTTATTACTCCAATTAAAAGTAAAAAAAAGGGTTCCTTTGGGAAAGATTACGAAAAAAATATCTCTAATTTGGTTTAATGGAAATAAAGAGGCTGATTTGAACCAATAATTGTGAAAATATACAATTCTTGAACTTCTAAAAGTTAATAAAGATTTTCTTCTGTTAGATGAAAAATTGAAGAGTACATAGTAAAATGCTTTTTAAAGTTTTCTGAATTTTCAAGCTGAATTTGTGGCAGAAACCGAGACAAAGAGAAAATAACGGAACTCACTTGTTTTTCTGCTCAGTTCCTCACCGGAAGTTTAAAATAAATCCTCTTTCTCCTGTTAAATCTCCTTCTCCTCGTTTCCTTCCTTGATTCCTTTGGTTTTTATAATGTTTTACCTTTTTTCGGTTTTATTAAGCCCAACAGAAGTATAACGGTCAGACAGCCTCGCCTCACCGGAAGCAGCAGATGCTGTCAAGACAGAAACAAATACAACTTCCGGCCAGACACTTCACAATAAAAGCACAGAGGAGCGCGACCATGTTTACTGAAACCGTCAAAAGAAAATGCTGGTTTGGAGATTAATTGGTCCACATGAAGACTGGTGGTGCAGAAGTTTTAGATGTTCTTGTTGGTGAATCAGTCGCATAGACAGTGTTTGAAAAACCTTTTTTTTCTTGAAGTTATGTAAGATAAACGTCCAGGTCTCAGACTCGTAGAGGAAAGATATCATGCAAAGGATGAGAAGGACCATATCCTTGTCAGGGCCTTGCCTGTAAAATACTATAAACTATTAAATGTTTGGACTTATTTAAAACATGCTATTCAGATGATTTACTTAATGTGTTGCAATAAATAAATAAAAGTTGTCTTTTTTAAAGCCACTGCGTGTTTCAGTTGCTCAGCATACTTTGGTGACAAGGATTTTTATTTTTTGGGGTTTCAGCATCTTCTGGCACAAACATTTGGTCTTGAGGAGTTTCGGTTGAACCTGGAGACTTCCCATAAAATCCCAGCTGGAACATTGTGGAAACTTGCAGCAGCAGTGACCTCTAGTGGACATTTAGCATAATAACGTGTCAACACAATTCAGTAGTTTAGAAAAAAGGTTTATGTTTATTTAAACAACAAAAATACAAATTATATAAAACAATCAATAAATAGTTGTATTTGTACTATAAAATACATTTTTGATGGATTATCTACTCGGTTTTAAGGACTGAAAAAAGTCCAGTTCCATTTGGAAGAACAGAACCTCTCTTGGGGCCCAGGGGCCCATCTTGTCAGTGGTGCTAAGCGAAGGGCCCGGCGGCGGGCTCGGGGATGTTGGTGGCGTGCATCTCGCGCGTCATGTTGGACTTCTCTTTGAGTTTGGCCTGCAGCAGCGTGTGCTCCACTACGCCTATCCTCACGTCCATCTGAACGATCTCCTGCTTCAGCTTGGTGAGGCTCTGTCTGATTTTCACCACCGGAGCTGGAGAGGAGATGGAAACGCAGAGAGGAAGGTCAGACATGTTGCTGGGAAAAACAAGGACTCCTCTAACAGTTTCTTTCTGCTTCACCTCCGTCGGACATGCTGCTGCCTTTGTCCTCCATCTCCTGCTTCACCTTCTCCAGCTCCTCGCTGATCTGAAACAGTTAGATGGATGAAGCGATGTCAATGTTTCCTGAAGCTGCAGAAGTGATGGTGATGTGTTCACTGACCTCAGCCAGGACTCTGGTTCTCTCTGTCACTCCTCCACTCGCCTCCTTGTAGCGCTCCCTAGCCTAAAGGAGGACACGTTAACAACGGTGTTCCAACAGATAACAGAATGGAATGTTTCTGGTTTTTTTGTTGGAGGCGTGATCTTGGTTCACCTCGCTGAGTTTGGCCTGAGCGCTGCGGTACTCCTGGATCAGATGCTCCAGCTGGTTGTTGATGTACTTCTCTCTGCTGCCCACCTTCTCCAGAGTCTTCCCGATGTCTTCCTGAAGCCTGTCCAAGTAGCTCTGCAGAGACAGAGAGGACATAAACTTGGTGGATGTCATAAAAAGGACATCCAAGCTAAAAAACGGTAAGTCCTACAGCAGTCGGAGAAGTGCTGGAAGTGGACCAAATGATCACGTCTTCATGTGTGTTTCACATGTGGAGATGAAAGTAACTTCTTTCAAACATTCCTGAGTCAGATGAACGTTGTGTGGTAAAATCTCCAGAACAAAAACACAACCATGAACTGTAAACGGAGAACAAACAGGATACCGGTTCAGCCAGGTAAAGTCCAACTTTGACCCACTTCCTGTTGTAACATCTGGCTGAGCTGAGAAGCTCCAACAGAGAGAAGAATTTATTTCCTTCTTGCAATAAAATCCTGTCATAGTTCATGGGGGAAACTTTGGGGTTTTTGCAAACCTTTGTAAACATCAAGATACCAAAGTAATGGAGCAATGTTTGTGATCCAGCTGCATGATCTGGATGTTTTGGTTCTTCAGATGCGTTGCAAAGAGCAGAGGACCTCCAGATGATGACCAAAACAGAAGACTGAGAGGTGCCTACTAATAAGCTGTGTCTTCCTGGCTGCTTCAGAATCCACGTTAAGATTTCTGGGTTGTTCTTAAATCTTTAACTGGGCTGGTACCTCATTACCTCCATCTACACGCACACTACGACTCCATGACTGAGGTCCACTTAACAGCTGCTTCTCAACCCCAGGTTGAGGTGAAATCACAGAGGTCAAAGGTGAGCAGGGATTTGTGTGTTAAACTGGTCCAGCACACGGGGCCGTCTAAAACTTCAGACATTTTAAAACCATTTTTATTCGCTGGACCCTTTAAACGGGCCTGAACTCAGGCTTATTTATGTGTGTGATGTCATTTTGCACTTTGGGCAGCTATCGTTGTTTTAAAATGTGGTTTAAATAAATTCCTTCTATATATAAAAACAGTTTGCTTCAGAAGAAGAAGGGAAAATAAACATGTACTTGATGTTGGAGATATGAAAGAAGTTTGAGGGACTTTACAGACAGGAAGATATTTTTCACACACTGCAAACAGGCAGCTGTGACCTTCATCTCTTTTAAACCAAACAGGTCAAGAGAGTTTTGTGAAAAGTCAGAAAAAAGTCAGGAAACATGTTTCTCCAGATGAATTTGCTGCAGAAGGATGACGGTTGGAGGAGTGATGTAATCACTTGCTTTTCAACAGATAATTTAGCTTTTAAAACATAAAAGCTGAAAATAGTTTGAAAGACATTTGCAATGAACAAAAGTCCAATCTGAAACTGGGTCGTTGATAAGCTTACAGGTAAACACAGCACTGGTTCCTCCATTAAGTTCAGGAAGCCTTTTTAATCCTGAGTGGTTCAGAGGTCCGAGTTACTCAGTAAAATGATCTGGTACCGAAAGGAAAACGACTGAAAGATAAACCCACGGTCCAAATCAGACCAACACAGAGTGATCCTGCAGCTGAATGAGTGTGTTCCGGTTGGGTTGCGCAGAATCAACTGACTGAGTCATTCCTGCTGTAATAACGGCCGTGTTCAGGTGAACTCACCTTGGTCTCTTTGAGGGAAGACTTGATCCCGTCTCTGTGTTGATGCATCTGGTCCAGATGGATCCTCCAGTCCTGGAGGAACCAGCAGAGCAGAGTTGGAGCAAACATCAACACAGAAGAATCTGCTGCAGTTCAGTTGAGCTCTCACCTTGTTGTCGGTCCTGATGGTGACTTTGAGCTGCGGCAGGACTCTCTCCACCTCCAGCCTCCACTCTGCAGCGTCCACTGTCGACTCCAGAATCTCGTCTGGTTTGGAGGTTGGTTCTGCTTCCTGCCAGAACCCAGAATCTGTTTCAGTGTGAAGGAAGGTGGGTTTCTGACTGGAAATAAACTTGTCCGACAATCAAGCAGGACTCTCTCTGATCAGCTCGAACCAAACCTTCAAATTATTTAACATATTAATAGAGAATCGGGAATTTATTGCCATCTGATCTCACAGTGTGAGCACTTCGTAACTTCAGAGCCTCCAGGTCCATCACGTTCTCCTCATCGTCAGCTTCTTCCTGAGGTCACAGAAAAACACAACCATCAACACATCTGATCACCATCCAGGCTGAATCTTCTAACAGCAGCTGTATCAGACTGTAAAACTGCAACGATAAATGCAACACTCTGCAAGTGTGTGTTGCAGTACTGGCTTTTTATAGAAGAGGTTCTGGCTAGGTTCTATTCCTTGATGTTTTGGCCTTGATTCATCAGAACAGTTTAATAAAACGGAGACACCTACAACCATCTCCTCTTCTACTTTGCTGAGCATGAGCTCTGCATCATCGTCGATCACAGACTCTTCCTCTGGGTTTTCTGCAGGGTAGTTTGGTCTGAGACAGAGAAAACAGAAGGGATGAAAAAACTCTCTCCTACTGACACCAGCCAGTAACATCCTGCCGGGTAGAACAGGTAGAAGTGTCCAGATTTTGTGCTACGAGGATCTTTTTCTGGATCTTGGCACGGAGGAAAGAAGAGATGTGGTGGCACCTTCTGAAGATGAAGCCTCTGTTCTTCAACGCCTCCTCAGCCAGACGATCCAACACGAAGCAGACGTACTCGCCTGAGCCCGACTTCAGTTTGGAGGGTGGAAAGTCCACCTTCACACCCTGACAGAAACAGTCAGAAATATTCCTAAATCTGATTCTTTATTATATTTCAATATCTGTATTTATTCATTTACCAAGTTATTTATCTATTTAAGTTTTCCTTAAAAAACTCTGACATTTTAAAGATTTATTATATTAAATAAAGCAGGAACACAAATAGGCATAAAAACGAAGGCGGGTGATTTATATTTCAGTTAAAAACAAACTCCAATCACTCAGAATCTGCTCTGCTGTGACAACGTTCTGCGATGTTCTGTGTCATGCATGGACCTACGAAAGCCCTGAGTTCTGCCAGGATGTTGGACACGGTGGCGTTGGGCTCGTCGTACTCCTGAGGCTCTATGAAAGGCCTCCCTGCCATGTTGATGAGCCAGGCAGCGATGATGGTGAACATGTAAAACTGCTCGCCCGGGTTGGATGCCAGGTACGGACTGGAGACAAAGTAATGTCTAGCAGGAGAGATGGAAGAGCAGAATGATTAATCAAACATTTAATCTGAGGCTGGTCTGATATTTTTATTAAGCTAAAGAAAAGGGAAGCAGTGGCTGGAATTTCAAACCAATATTATTAGAACACAGTCATCCTGAATGGCATTCCTGTAAAATATTCATCTGGAATGGATTCAGCTCAGTCTGGCTTAGTTCAGGTCCGTCAGAGCTGGACTACTCAAGCATAAGTGAAACTGTGAAATGTCCAGAGTTGTTCGTTTATTTATTTCTCACAGAGTTTAAGTGGACAGTAAGAAGATACAGGTGTTGGACAATGAAACTGAAACACCTGGTTTTAGGCCACAATAATTTACTAGTATGGTGTAGGGCCTCCTTTTGCTGCCAATACAGCGTCAATTCATCTTGGGAATGACATATACAAGTCCTGCACAGTGGTCAGAGGGATTTTAAGCCATTCTTCTTGCAGGATAGTGGCCAGGTCACTACGTGATACTGGTGGAGGGAAAACGTTTCCTGACTCGCTCCTCAAACACCCCAAAGTGGCTCAATAATATTCAAGATCTGGTGACTGTGCAGGGCCCATGGGAGATGTTCAACTCTCACTTTTCATGTCCATCAAAAACAATTCTTTCACCAGTCTTGCTGTGTGTATTGGTGCATTGTCATCCGATACACCGCCACCGCCTTCAGGATACAATGTTTGAACCATTGGATGCACATGGTCCTCAAAGAATGGGTTCGGTACGTCCTTGGGCAGTGACGCGCCCATCTCAGCACAAGTATTGGGCCAAGGGAACAATGCCATGATATGGCAGCCACAAACCATCACTGATCTCACCCCATGCTTCACTCTGGGCATGCAAACAGTGGGGTGGTACGCTTCTTTGGGGCTTCTGCACACCGTAAAAACTCTCCCGGATGTGGGGGAAAACAGTAAAGGTGGACTCATCAGAGAACAATACATGTTTCACAATGTCCACAGCCCAAGATTTGCGCTCCTTGCACCATTGAAACCGAAGGTTTGGCATTGGCATGAGGTGACACCAAAGGTTTGGCTATAGCCAGCCCCGGCCAGTGTATATTGACCTGTGGAGCTCCCGACGGACAGTTTCTGGTGGAAACAGAGAGAGTTGAGGCTGCATCTTTATTTCTGCCGTGATTTGGGCAGCTGTGGTTTTATGTGTTTGGATATATCGGGTTAGCAACAGAAACATCCTTTCAAGACAGCTTTCCTCTTGCGTCCACAGTTAATCCTGTTGGATCGTGGTTCGTCCTTCTTGTGGTATGCTGACATTACCCTGGATACCATGGCTCTTCGATACATCACAAAGACTTGCGGTCTTGGTCACAGATGCGCCAGCAAGACGTGCACCAACAATTTGTCCTCTTTTGAACTCTGGTATGTCACCTATAAGTTGGCGTGCATTTCAACTATTTTGAGGCACAAAACGTGCTCTTACCCTGCTAATTGAACCTTCACACTCTGCTCTTACTGGTGCAATGTGCAATTAATGAAGACTGGCTACCAGGCTGGTCCAATTTAGCCATGAAACCTCCCACACTAAAATGACAGGTGTTTCAGTTTCATTGTCCAACCCCTGTAAATGGATGCGTTAACAAATGATTGTCTTTAGCGATGCTTATTTAGACCTTAAATAATACCTTAATCAATTACAGTTTATTTATTGAGCAGCTTTCAAATAATAATAAAGTACATCCACAGAAATGAAAGCAAGACTTAAATCACATTCCTGATTTTCCCAGCCTGTGGAGGAAACCTGGAAGGAGTCAGAGGTGAATCATGGGACAGTTCTTGTACTGAATGCTAACGGGACGGGCTCGGAACCGTTGGAAAAAAAAACCCGCACTGGTATTAAGCAGTTAAAACAAATGATGTTCTCCAGGTTTTCGTCCATCTGCACTTTAATTCTGCTCATTTATTTCTGGAATAAATTAAAAAACCTGTTCTTTATAGTGTGTCTCCATTAGCTGTTGCCGACCTATCGGTCTCCGGGTCTCACCTGGCCAGGCTCTTCATGTTGTGTTTCACCAGAACTTCCTCCTCGTAGTTCAGCAGCTTCAGCTTCTCCAGAAGGTTCTCCATCACCACGAACCCGCGGTGAGCCGCTCCGGGCCCACGGTCCTCTTCCTCCCCACGTCTCCCCTCCTCGGCCATTCAGGAGACTTCCGTTAAAAAAATAACAGTGACTAAAAACAGCTAAATGACGGCGGGGAGTCGGTTCGCGGCCTCGTTGATGCTCGTCCTGTCCGTTGCCAGGGCAACTAAGGGCTAACAGACGCTGTGTGGCTAATGTAAGCTGCTAGCATAATCTTTAAGTCTAACTTTAAATATATATAAGAGATTTGCGGTCTAAAGCCTAAATCATACAAACGAACTCCTAATAATAAATTCTTATTGCCGTCAAAGTCACAAATTTGACCAAGCGGTGAAGCTACACCTTCTTCTTCTCGTCTCGGTTTACTGGCGGATTGCAAACAAGATGCACACCGCCACCTACTGCACAGAGTGTGCAACATCACTCGATTATCTTTGACAGTAAATTCTTCCTCTCAACTGTTTCAGTTAAACGACAAAAAGAGATTTCCTGGTGTTTTTACAGGTTCTGCATACCGGCCTGTTCTTGAAACCCCATTAAAGTCCACTCCCTTACTGCTTTCTCTTTTCTCTTTCACATCTACTTCTCTAATACTCTACGGATGAAACAGTTGTTCCTTTTTATAAACATTGCAGTATTCAGTCATATGTGATCCGTTCTGTTTCTTATTTTGTTTTTCTTGTATTTTTCTTGTATTTTATAAAATGCTCTTCCTTTTTGCTCTCCATTCAACCTTTTCTGCAATAATTCAAACCTTCATCTTTTCCAAGTTGGATTTGTATTAATATTATTATTATTATTAATATTATATTAATATTAACAGCGGTTTTGCTGTTGCTGGATGCTTGGCATCAACATGTAGATGTTTTTTTTAACTTAATCTTTTATGAGCATTTTTCCACATATTGTGTATTTTGTGCAATGATTTCACCTATGTGATTCTCTCTGTGCTTGAGGTGGGATTTATAGCTCTTTAAAGAAGGGTTCTCAAACTCCAGTGACTCGAGGATGGATGTCCTGCAGCTTTAAGATGTCTCTTTGGTTTAACAAACCTGAATCAAACATCTGAATCACTTGTTTTTTGAGTGATTTCTTTTTAAGAAGCCAACGAGAGGTAACTCATTGAATACAGGAAATAATTACTGGAAGGAATTATAGAGTAATACTTGGATCAGAATCAGCATACACAGTAGTAAAACAAAATATTTGACTATCCAGAGTCGAATTCTGTATTTTTCTGGCAAATATTTGCTCTATTTGTCATTCAGATGCTTCTTTGGCTCAGACAAGTCATGCAGACAAACAGCTGAAGGCCCTGTTTAGTACCTGAGAAAGACATATAGGAAGAGATCAAAACTAAAAAAGGAAAAAAGGAATGAAAGAGCAGCACATGTTAAAGGTGCATTAAATGACAATTAGGAAAATCTGGAATTCCAACATCCAGCATATAACAAAATCAAAGAGCAACAATGAGCTCTTTAAAGAAAACAAAAATACTGCAAGATTATGATCCAATTTATTCCCTTACCATAACTGGCCAGAGGTACATGTCTTTTCAACAACTGGACAATTAGAATAGAAACATCAGGATAAAAAATATTTTCTTTCACAAAAAACTAAGGTTTTAAAAAGCTCATAAAAAAATAATTGTTTCCTCCGATAAAATCCAGGTCAGCTGATGTCAGATCATAAGGAAAGGCAGCAGTGGATGAAAACAATGGTAAACATCCAGGATCGACACAAAGAAGCGAGTTTAACTGGGATTTGTTGAACTTGGTAAAAACTAAATGAAAACACATTTCTGATTGATGCTTGAAAATGTTGTTTTCTGATTATTCTCCTCTGTGTTTTTTCCCTGAGAATGACTGAAGGTCAATATTAGAGAGACATTTAGCATAGATGTGGATATGACTGCATTATTGACAGGCTTGTGGTCATCTGTTCATACTGAACTCTGTCTGAAGGTGAAAAACAGAAATAAATCAGATTTGTCTTTATTACATAGACCCACAGGTTTATGGAAGTTGTTGCAATAAATGATTAGTTTCTATATTTAGCATTTCTTTAGGTACTCATTAGGGGCCATTTATCTAGACTGGCATGAAAGTTTGGAAATACAAACTAACAATAATCAGCCAAGTTAGCAGAAACTTGCCAATAAGACAAATTATGCGTGTTTTAGTTAGAAATGATGAAACAGATGCGTTTATTGATCACAAATGACCAGAGCTTGAAGTTTCTACCCTTCGTTTCTATGGTTTCATATTAACCGCCACTGACTCTGGGAACGTTCTACGGACCATGTGACAGTCGAGCGTTTTGGACTCTGTTGTCGGTACTCTCACATCTACAGAGCGCTGTTCATGCCATCAAACTCAGCCAATCACAGGCTTGCATTTTAATTCTGAACACAGACGTCAAACACAGCTACAACCAGAAGTCCACAGGACAGATGGCAGACAAAGCATCACAGAAATGGAAAGATACTCTTGACGGTGGAACCTGAAGTTACAGGGCGTGTCGGAGCGTGATGCTGAGACACTCCCAGAAGTTACTGACACCGTGCATCATGTTGGGATGTTGGGATCATACTGCAGTTCTCCTGCATGCACAGAGCAGCAGTACAGGCTGCAGCAAAGAACTAATCCTACCTTAAAAACAAACAATCTTCGCTTCACTGAAGATCTCTGCAAAGCCGAAGCTATGGCCCTTTGTGAATGAAGCTTGTAAAGCTGGAAAGGCATCCAGGAGGCATCCGATATAGATGCCACCTCAACTGGCTCCTCTCGATGTGGAGGAGCAGCGGCTCTACTCCGAGCCCCTCCCGAATGGCCGAGCTCCTCACCCTATCTCTAAGGGAGTGCCCGGCCATCCTACGGAGGAATTTTAGCCGCTTGTATCCGGGATCTCGTTCTTTCGGTCATGACCCAGAGTTCATGGCCATAGGTGAAGGTAGGAATATAGACCGACCGGTAAATCGAGAGCTTTGCTTTTCGGCTCAGCTCTCTCTTCACCACAATGGACCGGCGCAGTGCCCCCATTACTGCGGCAGCTGCACCGATCTGTCTGTCGATCTCTCGCTCCATTCTTCCCTCACTCGTAAACAAGACCCCAAGATACTTGAACTCCTCCACTTGAGGCAGGAACTCCCCTCCAACCTGAAGAGGACAAGCACCCTTTTCTCTCGAGAACATTGGGCCTCTGACTTGGGGAGCTGAATCTCATCCCAGCCGCTTTACATTGGGCTGCAAAAACCGCCCCCCCGCCATGCTGTAGGTCTTGGCTAGAGGGGGCCAGCAGGCCCACGTCATCTGCAAAAAGAAGAGACGAAATCCTCTGGCCCCAAACCAGACCCCCTCCGGCCCTTGGCTGCGCCTAGAAAAAAATTGTCAAAAAGGGTTATGAACAGGACCGGTGACAAAGGGCACCCCTGCAGAGTCCAACATGCCCGGGAACCCGCACAACACCCCGAGACTTGAGGTACTCAGGCCGGGATCTCATCCCCCAGGCAGCAGCAGAGCAACAGCAGAAGCAAAGCAGAAAACACCTTCATCAGGGGGAGGCGTAAAAAAAAAAGGGGAGCAACACCCCTTGGAGAGCTGGAAAACCACGACCTTTAATATATCCTCTGCCAGACCCAACACCTACACAAAGAAAGAACAAACAGGGCAGACACACCGAGCAAGCAACCCAGCTCATAATGCCTAGGGCTGTGACTGACTGACAGACAGACAGACAGACAGACATCCCGCTTGTATCCGGGATCTCGTTCTTTCGGTCATGACCCAAAGTTCATGGCCATAGGTGAAGGTAGGAATATAGACCGACCGGTAAATCGAGAGCTTCGCTTTTCGCCTCAGCTCTCTCTTCACCACAATGGACTGGCGCAGTGCCCCCATTACTGCGGCAGCTGCACCGATCCGTCTGTCGATCTCCCGCTCCATTCTTCCCTCACTCGTAAACAAGACCCCGCGATACTTGAACTCCTCCACTTGAGGCAGGAACTCCCCTCCAACCTGAAGAGGACAAGCCACCCTTTTCTGCTCGAGAACCATGGCCTCTGACTTGGAGGAGCTGATCTTCATCCCAGCCGCTTTACATTCGGCTGCAAACCGCCCCCGCGCATGCTGTAGGTCTTGGCTAGAGGGGGCCAGCAGGACCACGTCATCTGCAAAAAGAAGAGACGAAATCCTCTGGTCCCCAAACCAGACCCCCTCCGGCCCTTGGCTGCGCCTAGAAATCCTGTCCATAAAGGTTATGAACAGGACCGGTGACAAAAGGCAGCCCTGCCAGAGTCCAACATGCACCGGGAACAGGCCGCACAACATCCAGAGACTTGAGGTACTCAGGCCGGATCTCATCCACCAGCAGCAGCAGAGCAACAGCGGAAGCAAAGCAGCAACACGTTCATCAGGGAGGCGTAAAGAAAGAGCGAGCAACACCCCTTGGAGAGCTGGAAACACGACGCTTAATATATCCTCTGCCAGATCCCCAACACCTACACAAAGAAAGAACAAACAGGGCAGACACACCGAGCAAGCAACCCAGCTCATAATGCCTAGGGCTGTGACTGACTGACAGACAGACAGACAGACAGACAGACAGACAGACAGACAGACAGACAGACAGACAGACAGACAGACTGACAGACAGACTGACAGACAGACAGATGATTATGTGGCTGCATTACATATGATCTTCACAAACTACAATTACCTTCTATGTCAACCACATTTGTCTTGATTAAGTGTATTTAATACAGAACAGAATAGAATAGACAATTATTTATTTTGGGGAAATTCAGGTGTGTCAACAACAAAGCAAAAGGCAATGAAAGATCCATGTTCCTCCATCACTAAACCATAGAATAAGATGCCAGATTAAAAGCTGTAAGAACCAGTCAGGGAAAACACTCAGGCTGTATAGTAAAGGAGAATAAAACCAGGATAAATGACATTTATTTTTGAACATACTGTGTGGTCATCAACAAGGCATACTCAGATTAAATAAATTTGAGGTGCAGCGTAGTCAGGTAACATTGGTGACAGCATCAATGTACAAACTGTGTAATATAATATAAAACATAAAGCAAATAAAACATATTCTCCTTTCTTTAGTGAAGGAGCAGTGAATGTTACTGTCATGTATGCAGCCAATGAAGCGAAAACCCAGAAATGTATGAATAGATAATGCTTGATTATCAAAACATGATATTAAGTTATTGCTTTCACTGACAGCTGCAGTTCTGTGACATTCCTCTATTATTAGTCTGAGGGTCTGTGAGCGGGGAACACCACAAAACTGCACAGCAGGGTTGCCAACAGTTTTTTTCAGATAGAAAGCTACTTGTAAATGTCCCAGTCACAAAGATCTACCATCAGACAGTGGTGATGGGGTGGCTCCTGACTAAAACCTCTGTTTTAACATTTATTAAAACTAAACCTAAGCTATTTGTACCTGATGATAACATCAACAAACAGAACTAAAATGTCTGTTAGGGATCGAACTGCGGTATCCTGCGTGAAAGGCAGCCAACATGGGCCACTCTGCTAAAGAAGACAACCTGACTTTAATGAATGTTTGTGATTGACATCATGGTCAAGCGCAACATTAACATTCCTGCTAGCATGACAGCTGCTTTGAGAGATTTTCTGTGTCAGTTATGTTATACAAAAAGCTGTCATTGGAATAAAACGAAATGCAGTTGTTTTGCTATTGAGATAAATATTGAGATAATCTCGGTCTGATCTCTGCAGAGTAGTTGCTCTCCAACATCTCAAAGCTCCTCCAGACAAGATCACGGCATTTCTGACACTTTCCTTGTTCAGGGTCTCAGCAAAAACGTAGGACAGACCCAGGGTTAGTTCAATAAGCCCTGCAACCGAGCAGGGTTGGTTCAGGGAGTAAGTTGCAGATGTAACTTGACTCAGGGAAACCTGGCTTTCTTACTACTTTGAGTTTTTACTAAATGGTGCCCAGACGTCTAGGGCAAGTATCTGTCATTTTATTTTGGAAAATGTTTATGACAGCCTAATATATGGCATCTGAGGCTTTTCTTGTACATAAAGATTTTTAACAACTGATTTGCAGATATGTTTAGGCTCATACTCTGTCAGTCTGTCAAATCTGCTAATAGCAACCCCAACCCTGACATTAAAAGTGTTCACTGATTTATTTTAAGACCTCACCTCCTGCCCTTAACCATCTGCTGCATTGCTGCTCCTAAACATACAAAATAGTTTCAGAGATGCATGTCTAAGGTGCAACTCCTGAACATAAAGTTGGCACATTTTAAAAATAAATGTGGGAAAAAAATCTACCTCTTGGTCACTATGGAGCAGCATTTCACCACAAAAATGTGCAGAACACTTGTGGGGTGTTCTAGTGCAGCTAATCATATTCATATTCTCATATTCTAACCCAAACATTTATAGTAATGTGGAAAAAATAAAATAATGACTAAAACATTATCTTAAAAAAATCAACCTGACATCAGTCCTCACCTGTTCTTCTTTCTTGATCTATTCTATCAATAATGTGATTTTTAAACTTTACCCCACACCCTGCAGTTCCTCCTGGCTCTAATTTTATTTTTTTAATCACTAATCAGTTTAAGACCTCACCCGAGCTTCCTCAGGCTCTCCACCTTTCATTGCTCCAACTGCCTCACTACCCTACGTACTATCATTCTCCTGATGAGACATTATTGCACATTATGTCTAATATAATGCCATACATGTTGATAAATAGAGGAGTATAATTAGGTGTTGCCCTTGTTGGAGCCAGTGACATCACGCTGCGCTTCACAATAAAAGCACGTGAGGTAAAAAAAAACAAAAAAAAAGTATTTTTCTCATCCGCAGTAAGATCTTTTTGTGGAAAAATGTCCCTGTTCCCTGTTTAGCACAAATTATAAGAAACAACTGTTTGACCATTTCTTTTTATGTAATGTTATTTTGTTGTTGGCCAAATTTTATATTCATAAATGTAAGGTAATTATGACCAAACCCTCAAATGCATCGTTTTTAAAAGATGTTCCCATTATGTGATTGTCTTTGTATGTTCTAGTATAAAGATTATTCTAATAAAGATTTTGAAAAAAAAAAAAACTGCTTGCAGCTGGGTGGAACCAACACCTTCTGAAGGTGAAAGCTGATTGGCTGCAACCTCTTTGCAGGTAGACTTGATTGGTAGATCAGAGCTGAAAGTTTGTTTTCAAGAAGTGGAGTTCACACAGTCACTGAAACTGAGAGGAGAAATGGAGCAGAATCACGTGGACCCAGAAACCTTCTCCTGTTCGATCTGTCTGGATCTACTGAAGGATCCGGTGGCTATTCCCTGTGGACACAGCTACTGTATGAACTGTATTAGAAGCTTCTGGGATGAGAAGGAGGAGAAGAAAAGCTACAACTGTCCTCAGTGCAGGCAGGCCTTCACACCGAGGCCTGTTCTGAAGAAGAACACCATGTTAGCAGCTTTAGTGGAGCAGCTGAAGAAGACTGGACTCCAAGCTGCTCCTGCTGATCACTGCTATGCTGGACCTGAAGATGTGGCCTGTGATTTCTGCACTGGAAGAAAACTGAAAGCCATCAAGTCCTGTTTAGTCTGTCTAGCGCCTCTTACTGTGTGAGAAACACCTTCAGCCTCCTCATTATGGATTCAGACTACATTTAAGAAAACAAGCTGGTGGAGCACCCTCCAAGAACCTCCAGGAGCAACATCTGCCTCTCGTCATGATGAGGTGAGAAGATGTCTTGCCATACTGATCAGAAGTGTATACTGGTTATCTCTGCTCTGGTGGCTCATGAACATAAAGGCGCCCCCCCACGACACAGTCTCAGCTGCAGCAGAAAGGACTGAGAGGCAGAGAGATGCTGGAGGTGAGACCGAGAGAAATCCAGCAGAGAAATCCAGGACAGCAGAGAAAGATGTGAAGCTGCCTTCAACAGGAGGTGGAGGTCCATCAATCACTCTGCTGATAAAAACAGTGGAGGACAGTGAGAAGATCTCATCCACTGAGCTGATCCGTCTCATCCAGAAAAAGAAAGTCCCTGATGTGAAGCAGCAGATCAGATCCCAGCAGGAAAAACTGAAGTGAGTCGAGTCAAAGAGCTTCAGGAGAAGCTGGAGCAGGAGATCACTGAGCTGAAGAGGAAAGACGCTGAAGCTGAAGCAGCTCTCAAACACAGAGGATCACAACCAGTTTCTCCACAACTACCCCACTCACTGTCAGCACTCAGTGAGTCTACACACTCATCCAGCATCAATATCCGTCCTCTGAGATACTTTGAGCGAGATGTGACAGCAGCTGTGTCAGAGCCTCAGAGATAAACTAACAGGACATCCTGAGAGACACATTGGACAAACATCTCACTGACCCTCACTGAGGTGGAGCGTTTTACTGTCAGAACCAGAACCAAAGAGCCAGAGCTGGATTCTTAACAATATTCATGTGAAATCACACTGGCATACCAAACACAGCAACACACACGACTGGTACTATCAGAGGAGAACAGCGGAAGGTGACACTGATGGATCAACATCAGTCTTAATCTCATAGTCACCCCAGACAGATTCACTGATTATTACTCAGGTTCTGAGTAGAGAGAGTCTGCACTGGACGTATCGTTACTGACGCAGAGGTGGAAGAGGAGAGCGAGAGTTTTTGTAGCCAGTCGCATAACAAGAACATCAGCAGAGCAGGAAGAGGGGAAGTATATTTGGATATAATGACAAATCTTGCGGCATTATATTAGTTTCCAAGATAGTATTATGAATTTGGTCACAACAAATTCTGGACCTCCATCTCTGGTCCTGCGCTTCCTCCAGAGTAGCGAGTGTACCTGGATCACAGAAGCACAGGTCTTCTGTCCTCTACAGCGTCTCCCCTGAAACCATGCACTCTTTTCTCCACAGAGTCCAGACCACATTCCACTCAGCCGCTCACATGCTGGACTTTGGGTTTGGAGGTTCTGCAGAGCTTGTGTAAACCCAAATAGATGTTCTGTCTTGTTTCTGATTGTTGATCAGGGTCATGGGTCTGATGTCTCTCGCTCTGCTGTCCTTGTTCTGTCTTCTATTGTTCTTGTGTTAAATGTAGTTCTCTGTGTCTACTGTCCATTCCAGGAGCCAGAAAGGATTTCACTGCTGATGTTTATCTTTCATTCTTATATTTGACACAGAAATATTTCTTCACATCGAAAATCTAAACTTCTCTGGGCTCTAATGGTTCTGGTTTCATATTTGTATTGATGTATTTGGATGTTCTGGTTTCTCTTTCCACTGTTCTGCCCCAGAACAAATGTTGGTTCTTGTTAAATCAGTTGAGATTGAAGGGAACTGAACACTTGACCCCCTTCTGGTTTCTTTTTGTGATCCAAAGAAGCAAACTGAAACTAACATCAACTTAGAACTGATGCTGTTTTCTTCTGAATCCTTTAGATTTAGATCCAGAAAAAATATATGTCTGCTGTTCTGTCTCTTTTGGATTTCTTCCAATAAAACAACTTGATTCCAGAGAAATGTGGAAAGTTTTCTTTTTATTCTTCCAATAAATTGTGAGTTTTGTCGTCTAAAGAGCAGAAACATTTCCTTCAGTGTCTCATGTGATGCTGGATCAGATCAGATGTTTGGTTTCACCTTCATTCATCAAGAACATCCTCTGCTTCCACCACTGCTGCAGAGAGATTACAGAAAGAAAGCATTTATTACAGGAACTGATCAGTTCACCTATATTAATGCATGTATAATACACTGCTCAAAAAAATAAAGGGAACATTTAAACAACACAATATAACTCCAAGTAAATCAAACTTCTGTGAAATCAAACTGTCCACTTATGAAGCAACACTGATTGACAATCAATTTCACATGTTGTTGTGCAAATGGAATAGATAACAGGGGGAAATCTTTGGCGATTAGCAAGACACACTCAATAAAGGAGTGGTTCTGCAAGTCAAGTCAAGTCAAGCCTTCATAATTTATTAGCGCTTTCCTCAGCCAACAAGGCCACTCAAGGCGCCTGTACACACTTAGAAAAAACACTAACAACGATAAAAGAAGATAAACAACAGGAGTAATTTAAAAAAAAAAATAAATAAAATAAAAAAAAGAGACATAGCAATGAAGGATAAGAAAATAGAAAGGCTAAAAAATGGACTGAAACGTAACTGATAAGGTTTAGATGGCCCAGTCAAAGGCCACTCTAAACAAATAAGTTTTTAAAATCTTGATTTAAAGCCAATTTAGGGGTTTCGGCACTTCTTACAGTTTTCTGTGAGTTTATTCAAGATTAGTGGAGCATACGAACCTAAAAGCTGCTTCCCCATGTTTGGTTCTGGTTACTGGTATGCAGAGTAAATTTGAAAGCAGAAGACCTGAGAGGTCTAGGGTGGTTGATCCACTGACAACAAGTCTGTAATGTATTTTGGTGCTAAGCCAATTCAGTGATTTATAGACTAACAGAAGTATTTTAAAGGTTATTCTCTGAGCTACAGGGAGCCAGTGTAGGGACTTTAGAACCGGGCTGATGTGCCTCCACTTTCTTAGTTCTAGTGAGGACGCGGGCAGCAGCGTTCTGGATCAACTGCAGCTGTCTGATTGACTTTTTAGGCAGACCTGTGAAGACACCGATGCAGTAATCAATTCTACTAAAGATGAACGCATGAATTAGTTTTTCAAGGTCCTGCTGAGACATTAGTCCTTTAATCCTGGAGATGTTCTTTAGGTGATAGAAGGCCGACCTTGTTACTGTCTTCATGTTCCTCTGAAGGTTCAGGTCTGAGTCCATCACTACACCAGGCTTTCCAGCCTGATTGGTTTTTGGTTTCTCGCTGTATTAACTTAAGCTTGTTGCTAACTTTTTTTTTTTTAACAAACACTCTTCCTTTGGTCCAAGATTATTACTTCAGTTTGTTTTGATTCAGCTGAAGAAAATTTTGGCCCCAATCCATGCATTGATTTTCTTCTAAGCATTTAACCCAGAGCTTGAATGGGTTCATAGTCACTGGTGACATCGTAACGTATAGCTGTGTGTCGTCTGCCATAGTTATGATAACTTACGTTGTTGTTATTAAAAATCTGAGTTAGGGGGAGGATGTAGATATTGAATAGGAGGGCGCCCTAAAATGGACCCTTGGGGAACGCCACATGTGATTTTTGTGGTCTCTGATGTAAAGTTACCTATTGACCAAAAAAAGTCCCTGTCCTTCAAGTAGGATTTAAACCAATTGAGTGCTGTACCAGAAAGGCCGACCCAGTTCTCCAGGCGCTCTAATAAAATGGAGTGATCAAAGGTCCAATAAAACCAGCACCGTGGTTCTTCCACAGTCTGCATTTATACAGATGTCATTGAACACCTTGACAAGAGCAGTCTCTGTACTGTGGTGAGCAGGAAAGCCTGACTGGAAGACATCGAAGCGGTTGGTCATTGTTAGGAAGTAGTTTAACTGTTGAAACACAGCTTTTTCAATAATCTTACTGATGAAGGAGAGGTTTGATATAGGCCTGTAGTTCTGTAGTAGCAGCTTGTCCAAGTTGCTCTTTTTCAATAGAGGTTTGATAATTGCTGTTTTCAGTGCCTGGGGGAAAACACCTGACACAAGGGACGTGTTTATTATTTGAGTTAAATCAGATGTTATTACAGGCAAAGCTTTCTTAAGGAAAGCTGTGGGTAAAACATCGAGACAGCAGGAAGAAGAGCTTAGTTGCTGGACGATTTCTTCTAAGTTTTTGTAGTTTCTTTGGTGAAATTGGGAAATTTTGTCAAAATCAGTTCTAGTTGGTACTGTAGTTGATGTGGATGTGCTGACTGCCTCTCTGATATTTTGGGTTTTTTCAGTGAAGAAGTTAGCAAATTCATTGCAGGCCCTGGTAGAGTGGAGTTCAGATGCTACAGTTACAGGAGCGTTTGTTAGCCTGTCGACCGTGGCAAATCATGCACGAGCATTATTAATGTTTCTGCTGATGATCTCTGAAAAGAAAGATTCCCTTGCATTTTTCAGTTGTAGGTTATATCTGTATAGTCTCTATTTATAGATAATATAGTGAACCTGGAGTCCAGTCTTTCTCCACCTTCGTTCAGCTTTTCAACACTCCTTTTTTTCACTTCTGACTGGTGGAGCACTTCTCCACGGAGACATTTTCTTCCCAGAAACGACTTTCACTTTAATTGGAGCAATTAAATCAATGATGTCTGAGATTTTAGAATGAAATTTATCAACCAGCTCATCTACAATGTTACAGGGCAAAGTGGAGGCAGAAGAGTAAATCTGGTTAAAGGTCTCAGCAGCACCGTCCTTAAAGATGCGTTTTCTTATCATGTCTCTTTGGCAAAACTGAGTCATTAGAGATGATGCCTTTCAAAGAATAACAGAAAAGTGGTCAGATAGGGCAACATCAGTTACAGACACCTTGGAAATGTTTAGACCCTTAGTGATGATCAAGTCCAAAATATGTTCCTGTTTGTGCGTTTGCTGTTTAACATGTTGAGTCAAACCAACATTTCTAAGAGTGTCACATGAATGTTGAAGTCTCCCACAATAATTAAACAGTCATAATCAACACATATCACAGATAAAAGCTCATTAAAATCACTGACAAAGTTTGTTTTGGACTTAGGAGGCCTGTAAATATTCAAGAACCTGGTTCGTACCGGGCTCTTTACCTGGAGAATCAAATATTCAAAAGAGTCAAATTTGCCCAGTAATACTTTTTTACACTTTAGTAAATCTTTAGTAAATCAAAGTGCCCCCCCCCTCCACCTTTTCTTTGCTGTCTGCTCTCACAAAAGAAAATTGTAGTTTGGAGGCATCGACTCTATCAGAATGGGAGCTTCATTAAATTCATGTAACCATGTTTCTGGTAAAAACATAACATCAAGATCGTGGTCAGTAATGAAGTCATTGATTAAAAATGATTTTCCTGACAGAGATCTAATGTTCAATAAAGCCAGTTTATATGACTTAGTTGCTGATATTAACTCTGTGTCTGGTTGTACCTGACAGTTTATGGCTTTTTTTGATTGTTTATTACTGTCTCTTATTCTTTTGGCTTTGTTCTTTCTGTCACATATAAGCACAGAGATTTTACAACTATCTGCTATAAGGGGCCCAGGTTTTTCCTGGACATGCAAAGGAGATAGATTAGGAGGTGGTGGGGCTCTGCGGGATTTGGAAGATGTTGGTTCAGTAGCAGGGCCTCGGCCACAGGGGGTGTTGAATGGAGAAGATCTCAGAGCCATTTGGGTCCCGATTTTAAGAGCTCCTTTCATGCTATCAGAATCCAGTAAAGCAAAAAGTGGGCTCAGTGGGGAGATGGGAGGGTTCTGTGCGGTCTGGGTCAAGGTCTGGGGTGAGCTCGATCTGCTGCCTGCAACATCCTTCAGCAAGACCGGTTTGGCAGTGGGTCAGTAATGGTGTGGGGTGGCATTTCTTTGGAGGGCCGCAAGGCCCTCCATGTGCTCGCCAGAGGTATAGCCCCTGACTGCCCCATTAGGTTACCGAGATGAGATCCTCAGACCCCTTGTGAGACCATATGCTTGTGCGGTTGGCCCTGGGTTCCTCCTAATGCAGGACCAATGCCTAGACCTCATGTGCTGGAGTGTCTCAGCAGTTCCTGCCAAGATGAAGACATTGAAGCTATGGACTGGCCCGACCAACCTCCGTTCCCCAGACCTGAATCCGATTGAGCACATCTGGGACATCATGTCTCGCTCCATCCACCAACGTCACGTTGCACCACAGACTGTCCAGGAGTTGGCGGATGCTTTAGTCCAGGTCTGGGAGGAGATCCCTCAGGAGACCATCCTCCGTCTCATCAGGAGCATGCCCAGGCGTTGTAGGGAGGTCATACAGGCACGTGGAGGCCACACACAATACTGAGCCTCATTTTGACCTGTTTTAAGGACATTACATCAAAGTTGGATCAGCCCGTGTTTTTACACTTTCATTTTGTGTGTGACTCCAAATCCAGGCCTCCATTGGTTAATAAATTTGATTTCCATGGATGATTTTTGTGTGATTTTGTTGTCAGCACATTCAACTTTGTACAGAACAAATTATTCAATGAGAATATTTCATCCATTCAGATCCAGGATGTTTTATTTGAGTGTTCCCTTTATTTTTTGAGCAGTGTATATGTATTTATATGTTTTATGATCTTAAGACGTGGACAAACCACCCAGAAAAACCACTTCTCCCTCTTCCTCTTAACAAAATGTCTTGAGTCTTTAATCAAGCACAATGATGATGTCATTCCAGGGGTGTACTTACTTTATCAGATGGCAGCACCGGTACTAGCAAGTTAAATATTTCAGTAGCACAAAGACACATTTAGTAGTACACTCAGGTGGCGGTTTAACATGTTTTATTGGTCAAAATCCATTTGATATTGGTCCAGATGCATTTACGTAGGAATGCCACAGGACTGCACTGACTACAAGCAAGCAGTATCTTTTTAACCTTTTTGTGACTCTTTCTAAATATCTACTGTTATGTGTTACTCTCTCTTACCTGTTGGTCTGCTCCTGTTTCTCCCTCACTTTGACTCCCTGCCTCAAGCCCTTGATGTCCCTGCATGGGGTTCATGTATTTACAACAGACAACATTACATATAGTAATGTACAGTATCAGCATCTGACTCACAAAAGCTAAAAAATTATCTATTAAGGTTTTAATGATACAGAATGAAGATGTTTACCAGCTGATTTGCAGATGTATATAGGCTCATACACTGTCAGCTCTGGTTACAGCATAACCTAACCCTGACAGGAAAAGTTTTCACTCCTTTATTTTAAGAGCTCACCTCAAGCCCTGTACCATCCTCTCCTTCTCCTGTCTACTTCGTGCTGCATTGGTGTTCCTAAACATACAAAATGGCTTCAGATATGAATGTCTAAGGTGCAGCTCCTGAGCATAAAGGTGGCCCCTTTTAAACCTAAACAGGTAAAATCCACTTATTGGTCCCCATGGAGCAGCATTTCACCATAGAAATGTGCAGAACACTAGTGGGGTGTTCTAGTGCAGCTTATAACCTCATCAGAATCTGACCCAACCCTTATAGTGTTCTTCTCATGATCAAATTGTTTCTGTTTAAAAAGGAATAATGGGCTAATCCATATTTACTAATCAGTTTAAGACCTCACCTGAGCTTCCTCAGGCTCTCCACCTTTCATTGCTTCAACTGCCTCAGTACTCTATTTACTATCATTCTTCTAATGAGACATTATTGCACATAATATCTAATATATTGCCATACATGTAGATAAATAGTGGAGTATGATTAGGTATTGCCCTTGTGTTGTGGAACCGTTCCTCACACTGACGTTCCTCTTTTTAAAGAAACAAAGTAAGTCCTGCTGCTGTTTCAGTCTTTTCTTTGGTGGTGGCTTTGTGCTGAAATGAGATGACCAAACATGTTGGCTGGTGTTGACGTTTCTGGGGAACACTGACAAAGTTAGCAGGTAAATAATGGACCAGTGACCATCCCAGGATTAAGATGACTTAACTCAACAGATATGGTTATGTGGAAAATAATCATTTTCTATTATAATTTGATGTATTGCATTAAGTGGGTTTGAACAATAACCATATATTAAATGACGATCATTTATTTGCTGTCGATAAGTTTTAAATAAGGTTCCCTTTATTAAAATGAGTATGACTAACAGTATTATTCTCAGTATAATTTTAAGGGCTTACTTTAAGTTAAAAACAAAAAGATATAGTAGCTTGAAGTTAATAGTTATTTGTTTCTTAGTCCTTTTACACAATTACATGAAGCTAAATATAACAGTGGAAAAAAATCATGGGACATGTAGCAGAACATTACAGAAGCTGGAAAACAAGTTTATCAGCTGACAGCGTGGAGGCAAAGGGTGGTAAACCCTGTCTTAGAGGGACTGTAGATGTTTTCTACCAGAGTATACTTTGTTTTAGTTAGGGTATAAATAACCACATAAAGGATGCTGTGTGGGTGTGGGGACAGGAATGTGGAACCTGTCTTGCTGAAGCTGATGGTGAGATTGTACAGCAAGGAGCGGTGATGACAGAACAGGCGTCTCCTGGAATGCAGCGCGGAAGCACCTGAATCTCACTGACATTAATTAAGGTCCATGCTCATGACAACTGCAGATTTTTAACCATTAGATGGTTCAGGATCCTTCTACTGAAGCTGTCCAAGTGACTGGTGAATACAAAGTAGCTGGAAGTAGGTTGGAGAATGAAAAACGTCCACGCGCATGATTACTTCTTGTATTACCTTTTTTGTGTTGCAGTACTCCTTTGTCATATTTTTGTTGAATAATAATATTGTTGAAGTCTTATTTCCGATTCTGGTGTTTTATTGATTCCTCATAAGGCAATAAACCAACACGCTGACATTATATTCTGTGTTTCCAGGCTTAATTAGCTGCATTTATGATAGTTACATTAACTGCTCCGACACTTAACAAAGGAGATTATGTTTTATTGGCTTTATGTTTTATATTATATTCCACTGTTTGTACATTGATGCTGTCACCAATGTTACCTGACTACGCTGCACCTCTAATTTAATTAATCTGAGTATGCCTTGTTGATGACCACACAGTATGTTCAAAAATAAGGGTCATTTATCCTGGTTTAATTCTCCTTTACTATACAGCCTGATTGTTTTTCCTGACTGGTTCTTACAGCTTTTAGTCTGGTATCTTTTTCTATGGTTTAGTGATGTAGGCACCTGGATCTTTCACTGCATTTTGCTTTGATGCTGACACACCTGAATTTCCCCAAAATAAAGAAATGGAGTAAAGACGAAAATTCAATCTGGGAGACTCACCCCTCCTCCAGCTTCACCCAATGGCTTCTCCGTGCGTCTCCGCGCCAACCAGTCAGCTTCAAGTCTGCAATAATCTTCAGCCAATGATCCTTCAAGGCTACGCATTTAAAGTCTCCCATTCATGGATCTCCCAGTTGTCAGTCGAGCTTCGACCCTCCTCCACCCCATCGCCTCCATCAGATTCTCAGTTCCATTACCATCAGGCCTCCTCTCCATCACCTCCATCACCTCTCTCCAACGCTTTTGAACTCTGGGTTTCAGGTGGCTGGGTTTGACCAGAACCCAGCCACCTGAAACAAAGGAGTGGAGAGAGGAAGTGGCTGTCTCAGGTAATGCAGCCTTCGCTGTCTGTGAAACTTGAAAAAGAACAGTGGAGAGGTTTTGACAGTAAAACAACATCCTATCTTCACACAAAGATATGGAGGACAGTGATCTTGGGAATATCACCTTGCCTAAATCAGGAGGCCTGCCAAACAGCAACTCAAAAGGATTGAGGTTTGCTCGTGCTCTTTGTCTCATTGTCGTATCAGTGAGAACAATAGGCAGAGCCTTCACAACACTTGGACAATTTTTATTTCAAACGCCTGTTTTCACACTCCACTGCCTCACCACTCTGTGGGTGATATGCACAGTGTGTCCGTGGGTCAAACCCCAAAAAACACTTCTCCCCCATCGCTGCACCCACAGAGGAACCTCGATCACTCTGTGGCCTTCAACAGCACAACAAAACAGACAACAATCACTGTGTGCCTTCACTACACCAACAAAACGAAGCCTATGTCTGTCTTTCTGGATTTTGCAATGTAAATGCAGTGGTTCATTATTACCCCAGCTATTTAATTACACAGAACTTCATCAAAAAATCCAGCAAAAGCTAAAGAGAATTAATCTTCTGATTCCACCTGTTATACCAGCAGTGACAATCAGCTAAATGTGACATGTGATGTTTGTGGAAGGCCTGATTACATGTCATTATTTCCATTGTTTCAGAATACAAAAAGATAAATTTCAAAATGGTCTAATCTCAACATCAACATCATACATTCAGAGAAGATTTCAGACTGTGAACTGGGGGAGCTGGGCACCAGTTATATAAAACAAAGTACAATGTGTCTCTCGCATTGTCACACTTTGTGCCTTTAAATGACACCTCATCAGGGGGTTGTTAGGAATAACCTTTATTAATATGACTCACAGCTGTTTTTCCCATTTATACTATAGTGAAATAAAATATAAGTTCTAATGTTTCCCTTCTGTTACAATAGGATAAGAATGTTCATAAACATACAGTACAAGGATAAATGGCCCAAGGATTGTCATAAATGACCTGAAGCTGGGGCACTGGGGTAGATAGTGGAGCAGCTGATATTACTGGCTTGATTAGAAAGCTACATCAACACTTAGATTAAGTATGGACACCCGCTACTACACAATCTAACAGATAGACACCACAATGGTGACACAGAGTCTACTGATAATCACTGAGGGAGAGCACATCCATTGCATTGGAGTGCCAGATATAAACTGTATGTGACCTTCTATCGGGGCTCTTCGTCATGCTCTAACAGACGGTCCGAGACGGGAGCCTCAGCGCTGATCTCTGTAATCATTCCTCTGCCTTAACTTAGAATTAAAAGAGCTAAAAGTTAGAAACTGGTTGAGAGTCGTTCCTTTAAGAGTCTTTAGATAGAGTGTGTGATTGCTTCATGGGGATCAAGTACCGGAGGAGCTCCGAGGCGTCTGACCGCCAGCAGGGGGCGGTAGCTCAGACAAGTGCTACTCTATTCTGACATTCCCCTCTTCTGACGCACAGTCCAACCCATGGGGCAATGTAGCAAAATGTTTGAAAAAATGTTTTAGCAACCAGGATTACATTACATAGAATTAAAGAAATTAATTATGACATACCTATGTACCACTAAGAATTTACCGAAAACAACAAAAAATTCCAGCTGTTTTTAACTGCAATTCACTTCCATTAACAACAAAAAACACAAACTTCAGTTGTTGTGCAGTTCATCAATGTCTCGCTTAGAAATAAGTCACATATCATCCTGATTTGTCTTGTATAAAGATGAGTATTAAACTAAGGAAAATGTAATAAAATTTTGATGCATAAACTCTACAAATTGAATCTAATCATTGTTGGGGTCATCCATTTTGGTGGAATAGACCGACTGGGCTGCACAGTACGACATGCACAGCTCAGCATTCGTCGCATCGCTGGACATTGAAGCTGACAACTTTAGAGCTATAAAAAACTGAGGAAACAAACTTTAAATTTTAAACCAAACTTTAAATCGTTGGAGAATAGAAGCTCGCGGGTGGGTTTCCTTTTCCTCCACACGCCCATTCCCGGAAGAGCTTGAACCTGGAAATCTGTCTGATAGAAGAAGATCAGAAGATTTATATCCTGATCCAAGACCGTTCGATGCACCCAGGTGCAGGTGAAAGCCCACAGAGGTTTTTTTTCCAAGGAGACGACGTCCTCCTTGTTTTTCTAGTCGACTGCGATGGTTCTTCATATTTTCCCTGTTTTTTCATCAGACCTACGACCCATCTTCAAGCCGGTGAAAAGAAGAAATTAACGTCAAAGTAATTTCGTTCTTTTTGTATTAAATCAGATAGGTGTATTTAGAGGTCTGGGCAGGGTGAGGCATAAGGTGAATTAGTATCACCATTAGTTCATCCAAGGTATTACCTTGTTGCATGCAGTATTGATTGAAGTGTTTTATGTTGAACTGTTTTGATTTAATGTCTGAATACTGTGGAAGCGCAACGAGCGTTTGGATGTGTTTGTCCTGCTGATCGCCATCCAGCCAGGAGTTAAAGCTGAACTTTGGAAGTTTTTAATTCGAAACAGACTGCAGTCTGGACCTCGTGGCCTGGCCACTCCATTGTTCGTTCCATCATTTTACTACCCTTGGGGTTTTTCCACCGAGCTCCCGCCTTAGAGTTTTATGACCTTTTGTTCGAGATTTGGGGCTATCAGCTGCTAGGGGCTAAGGGCGCAGCCCACCGTTCTACCAGGTGATAGCCGCAGTCAAGAAAGACACACAACCAGAGAAAGGCTTCACAACCTAGTGGTTTTTGATGGTCTTTCCAAGTTAAGAGTGATTATCTGTCAAGAGAAGGTTAGAATCCCACCATTCAGCGAAACGGTTGATTACACATTTGGCGTGCTTTAGGTTAATAATTATTAATAACATTTAACTAATGGTAATTATTATGTGCTGTGAGCCCAGTAATCACACCACCGTAGTGTATCTCTGATCTTTATTCATAGGAAATTATTTTTGGTTGGAATTTATTTCTTCTAATTATGATATTATAATGTTTGATAAATATTTACAATCAATAATCATAAATCCTAACATCATTCATTCCCACTAAGTATGAAGTCATGACTCTTTCTTTATCAAAAATATATTCCTTACTTGTGGTATATCTTTGAACTGTCTGCTTGTTAAATGGCACCAGAAAAAGCTTTCATTCTAATAAATCACCAATGATTCTGCATGCAAAACTAATTCTTTAAATAAGTTATATTTTATTAATCTTTTAATAGTAAAACAGAAATCTAAATGTCATGCTTTATCCCTACTCAATTATCATATAAACATACTTTTAGCGCAGTAATCACAACAAGCCTTTTCTCTCTTGTCTCTTAAGCAGTGTTGAACTCAGGAAGGGAGGTGCTGAGCGTTTCCATGGAAATGAAGGCGTGTACAAACCTGGTAGGTGGGCGGAGCCAGGTGGAACTAACCTCTGATGGGCAGCCTATGGGCGGGCCGTGGGCGGTCCCAGAGTTCCTTCATTCCAACCCATCTAGTGTAACTGCAAAACTGCTAACATGCACCTACCTCAGAAACAAGCAGCTTCTTAGCTCTCTGGAAAACTCAAGGTTTTAATCAATCTAGAGTTTGGAAACATTATTTTAAGCATCAATTATTGCATCATGTAACACATGAAAAAACATTAATTCATTCCAACAACAACAAAGACAAAGCATCACAGACAGAGACAAAAATGGCCAAAATTTAATCTTTGATCAAACTGTAAATATCTTATGTACTGAGTGACTCACTGAAGCTTCAGGAACAAAAATACATCTTTAAAAATCTCTTTTTAACATATGTTTTCTCAGCAATATCTCTTAATGCTTTAATAGATCAATTTTGTTTGGATAATTGTTAGGATCCTGTTTAAAATGGGTGCACATAATTCAAAGAGATTTCAAATAATTTAGAGGCACAGCAACAATTTTCTGATGCTGGAACCTTTGCCAATTCTTTGTACTGTAACTCTGTGATAATAGCAATTATAATTCTGAGAGTTACTGTTATAATTCTATCTTCGTTAAGTTTATTTCTGTATTATTTCTGGCATGGATAATAATCAGATTTAGGGGTGGCAATTACTAGTTCACAGCTCTTAATTAGCCCCACATTATTTTTGCTCTTAACCCTGTTCATAAGAAGCTTCAGACATTTTAATAGAAAACACAAATCTGTTTCAGATGAAAGGAAAAGCATGCTTCAAAAAATTGTTACTGTGGTGAAAAATAATCAACCCTCAACCATGACAGCCCCACAACGTCCAGAGACTTGAGCTGTTATGCTGTTATATTCTTTTACATTGATTGTTAGTTAATGAAAACATGTTTATTTCCCTAAAATCTTTGTCCTTTGTTTTATCATAATAAAAATCAACTAACCAAAGGGAAAATCATAAAATTATTCAAAGATCGTTACATTTCAAGTAAAGTATCAATATTGGGGATACTATCCTTGTATTTATTTGGTATTGGATTGACATCAAAATTCCCAGTACCACACATCTCTTCTCTCAATGTCAGTGAATGTATTAAAATGCACTGACATTGTTTATCTACAAACAGCTCTAATGTTTAAAGCCAACGATAGCAACCTGCCACGTCACATTCAAAGAACGCTGAAGAAACAGGAAGCGCTTTACAAACAATAAGGAGTACAAGTCCGTTTCAAAGCTGTGAACTCAGAACCACCAAGAAGACATTCAGTTTTTCAGTGTGTGGGGTGAAACTCTGGAACCGTCTGAATGTGGAGCTACAGCAAGGCCCAAATGTTTAACAGTTTGAAAAAAGCTGCAAGAGGATGGTTATAGATGAATATTCAATAAAAACTATTATTATTACTAGTATAATAGCATCACTTATTATAAATATCAACCACACAATATATTTTAATATGTAGGTATAAATATATAGATATATATATACATTGTAAAAATCTAGAATATGAGAAGTAATGGATTTATGGGAATTGTGTAAAATTGTTAATATTGTTAACATATTGATGTAAGCAGAAGGTGAGTGTAAGATAATGTATATAAATGTAAAATAACTTTAAATATACTCTGTATTTTAGATTCCTCAAATTAGCTACTATTTGCTGTGATAACTGAAATATTAACCTTTGACCTTCTCTCAATTAACCACTGGGAAGTTCTTTCAAGACTTGGTGGAAAACCGTTTCAGGTGATCACCTCATGAAGCTCATGGAGAGTACGCCTGGAGAGCAAAGCAGTAATCAGAGCAAAAGGTGGCTATTTTGAAGGATCTAAAATATAAAAGTGTTTAGAGTTATTTCACACTTTTTGTTTACTACATAATTCCATAATTGATGCCTTCAATGATAACTGCACTGCTATTTATAACATGTTCAAAAAAACTTTGATTCAAAGTTTGATGGTTCTTCTGTTGTTGAAGCTCCTGAAATCAACAATGCTGTAAAAGTTTTGCTGGAGGTTGGAGTTAAAGATCTCCAGGACTCGGACCTCTGCCAGACACGTTTGGTTGCAGCACCTCTGTCTGCTGTGAGTTGTGTAAAAGTTTTCCAGGTTTTTAAAAAGATGCATTATCAGCAACAGCAAACTAAACTGATATGTATATGATGCAAACATTGCTCTCTCTGTGTCCTGCTGCCATTATAGTGCAGTTAGGAAACAGACAACAGATTTCCCTGAGAACCAAACACATCCAGTTTCTTCAGCAGCAATGATTCTTTAATTTCAGTATCTGATACTGTGGAGCAGGGGTCACCAACCTTTTTGAAACCGAGAGCTACTTTATGGGTACGGAGTCATACAAAGGGCTACCAGTTTGATAAACTCTTCTGAAAAAACAAATTTGCTCAGTTCGTTTCACAGTTGTAAAAAAGAACTGCTCCTCCCATTCGTTGTGAAAATGATAACTTTTCTTTCTTTTTTCTGCCATTTTTGGGGTGTAGGAAACTGCATTCACCGATCACCTTTGCGGCACCCGCTAGCATACTTTTCACGAACACTGATTGGCTCGCACAATACTGCTCTTTGAACTAGATTAGGTCAGAGTTCACCAAAGCTTAAATTTAAAAAATGTACAATGAACATATTTTTAAGATAGACATTTTTAAATATATATAAATACAAAAAGAATAACAACTGAATAAAACAAAATTTTAGACGCAGCTCAGTAGTGAGTTGTGCTATTTTTAGAACAGGTCTGCGGGCGACTCAAATGGTCCTTAGGGGCGACCGGGTGCCCGCGGGCACTGTGTTGGTGACCCCTGCTGTGGAGAGATTAGATTTTAGAGATCTGAGTTTTGGTGATTCAGTCAGTTGTTTTCAACACAAAACAGTTAGGAAGACGGTTAAACTTACAGTATTACTTTAGAGAGCCCTCCTCTTCCTGGAATCAAAGCCTGATCTTCCTCCCTCTGCTTCTTGCTCTCAAACACAGCCTGAAGCTGGGTGGAACCAACACCTGCTAAAGGTGGAAGCTGATTGGCTGCAGCCTCTCTGCACTGACACGTGATTCGTAGATCAGAGCTGAAAGTTTTTTCTGTTTTTAGTAATTGAAACTAACACAGTCACTGAGACTAAGAAATGGAGCAGCAGGCAGTTCAGGTGGATCGAGAAACCTTCTCCTGTTCGATCTGTCTGCATCTACTGAAGGATCCAGTGACTATTCCCTGTGGACACAGCTACTGTATGAACTGTATTAAAACACACTGGGATGGAGAGGATAAGAAAGGAATCCACAGCTGCCCTCAGTGCAGGAAAACCTTCACACCGAGGCCTGTCCTCCAGAAGAACACCATGTTAGCAGCTTTAGTGGAGCAGCTGAAGAAGACTGGACTCCAAGCTGCTCCTGCTGATCACTGCTATGCTGGACCTGAAGATGTGGCCTGTGATTTCTGCACTGGAAGAAAACTGAAAGCCATCAAGTCCTGTTTAGTCTGTCTGGCCTCTTACTGTGAGAAACACCTTCAGCCTCATTATGATTCAGCTACATTTAAGAAACACAACCTGGTGGAGCCCTCCAAGAACCTCCAGGAGAACATCTGCTCTCATCATGATGAGGTGATGAAGATGTTCTGCCGTACTGATCAGAAGTGTATCTGTAGTCTCTGTTTATTGAATGAACATAAAGGCCACGACACAGTCTCAGCTGCAGCAGAAAGGACAGAGAGGCAGAGAGAGCTGGAGGTGAGACGAGAAGAAATCCAGCAGAGAATCCAGGACAGAGAAAAAGATGTGAAGCTGCTTCAACAGGAGGTGGAGGCCATCAATCACTCTGCTGATAAAACAGTGGAGGACAGTGAGAAGATCTTCACTGAGCTGATCCGTCTCATCCAGAAAAGAAGCTCTGATGTGAAGCAGCAGATCAGATCCCAGCAGGAAACTGAAGTGAGTCGAGTCAAAGAGCTTCAGGAGAAGCTGGAGCAGGAGATCACTGAGCTGAAGAGGAAAGACGCTGAGCTGAAGCAGCTCTCAAACACAGAGGATCACAACCAGTTTCTCCACAACTACCCCTCACTGTCAGCACTCAGTGAGTCTACACACTCATCCAGCATCAATATCCGTCCTCTGAGATACTTTGAGGATGTGACAGCAGCTGTGTCAGAGCTCAGAGATAAACTACAGGACATCCTGAGAGACACATGGACAAACATCTCACTGACCCTCACTGAGGTGGAGGTTTTACTGTCAGAACCAGAACCAAAGAGCAGAGCTGGATTCTTAAAATATTCATGTGAAATCACACTGGATCCAAACACAGCAAACACAGAGCTGTTACTATCAGAGGAGAACAGGAAGGTGACAATGATGGATCAACATCAGTCTTATTCTAGACACCCAGACAGATTCACTGATTATTCTCAGGTTCTGAGTAGAGAGAGTCTGACTGGACCTTGTTACTGGGAGGTGGAGAGGAGAGGGAGAGTTTCTGTAGCAGTCGCATACAAGAACATCAGCAGAGCAGGAGATGGAAGTATATTTGGATATAATGACAAATCTTGGGCATTATATTGTTTCCAAGATAGTTTTGAATTTGGTCACAACAGCATCTGGACCTCCATCTCAGGTCCTGGTTCCTCCAGAGTAGGAGTGTACCTGGATCACAGAGCAGGTCTTCTGTCCTTCTACAGCGTCTCTGAAACCATGACTCTCCTCCACAGAGTCCAGACCACATTCACTCAGCCGCTACATGCTGGACTTTGGGTTGGAGGTTCTGCAGAGTTGTGTAAACCCAAATAGATGTTCTGTCTTGTTTCTGATAGTTGATCAGGGTTCATGGTTCTGATGTCTCTGCTCTGCTGTTCTGTTCTTCTTCATTGTTCTTGTTTAAATGTAGTTCTCTGTGTCTGTGTTCCAGGAGCCAGAAAGGATTTCACTGCTGATGTTTTCTTTCATTCTTATTTAACACAGAAATATTTCTCCACATGAAAATCTAAACTTCTCTGGGCTCTAATGGTTCTGGTTTCATATTTGTATTGATGTATTTGGATGTTCTGGTTTCTCTTCCACTGTTCTGCAGAACAAATGTTGTTCTTGTTTAAATCAGTTGAGACTGAAGTGAACTGAACTTGCTTCTGGTTTCTTTATTGTGATCCAAAGAAGAGAACTGAAACTAACATTAATTTAGGCATTTTAGTGAGCATAGGAGTAGGAAAAGAACTGGACCCTGAACAGAGGTGATCTGTCATAAAGAAGGGTAAAATACATTTCAAAGAACAACCAGTCTTCCCAAAGAAATCCTGTTATCTGTTTGGTTGGATACTTTGGTCAACAACATTGGAAGCAGAGGAGACGTCCAATTAAAACAAACTTGTGAAATGTCTACTCTGGTTCTGCTTCAGATTTTTCCTACATTTTTGACCCAAAAGGCAGCTTGGATGTTAGTTTCTGTCCGTTTTGAAGAGATGGGTCTAATGAGGGTTTTTACATGTTGGCTTAATTACAAGTATATGAGAATGAAGTCTGTTTTAAAGGGGACATGTCGGGCTTTTAAATCCTTTTTCACACATAAATCCTTCAGTTGTGGTCTATATAAAGTGGAACTGCAATGCTTTGGTCTGAACTCCTTGTTATTGTAGCGCCACAGGCTCCTCTTTTATCCCTGCTCTGAGGTGCGTCTGAGAGCAACTCGTTTTGGAGCCGTCTCTTTAAATGCTTTTGAGGCCCTTCACACACTGCTCCCCTCGAGGCTAAAGAGCATTCCAGTTTAACTCGTTCGGTTTTTTTGGGGGTTTGATAACAGAGATATAATTATCTAGTGGTGCAAAAGCAAAAGAAAAACACCAAAAACAAAGCTAAACTGTTTATGTAGTAATACTATTCAAAACAACCTCTGAACTATACATCATCGAAGACCTGTATTAAATATCTGCACCTTTCAAAATCACGCTGGACTATTCCTTACGCAGCCCAGGAGGAGGAAGAGCCCAGGAAGAGGTGGAGGGCTCTGACCCAAGAGCAAGTTTCCCCCTCCGTTCTGTTTCTTTCCGGCTGCGGACACTGCCTCCTGGAGGGACCAGATCACACGTCAGCTGAAAGCCTTGAAACCCAAGCGAGTAAGGCTTCTACTTCAAAGAATCGTTGGATCCAAAAGTGACTACGATCACGGCGATCATATGCAACAAAGTAAAGTAATGATTTTGCTCTTCGCGTATCTAGCATTCATTCATAAAAAAGGGTGTAATAAGGCAAGCATGGCTTGACTTTTCTTCTGAGGCCTCTAGAAGCAGCTCCAGCCCAAGCAGAAGCCCCGGATGTTTTCTGAATAGCCCCGGACTTCTTGACAGAAGAAATTTAGAAGTATTGAAAAGATGCAACCACAAAATGGTATTGGACTTCACATTTTTATTTAAAAACAATCAGATTTTTTCAATTGTGTTCCATGTAATCACGTCCCGCTCCACCTAACTTGACAATGAGTTATAAGGAGAAGACAATAAATGGTATTTGCGCACTCGCGGCACAGCGAATGCGCAACTACGCACACAGGCAGAGACGGACTCCATTCTGGAGAAGTCCAGAACAGCAGTTTACTCCAGGTCGAACTGCCTCCATTACCTGAAAAGTTACACTGAGCGGCTCAAACAGGACTCATTTCAGGGCAACCGTGGAGCCAACCAGAGAGTGGAAGGCTGGTGCGTATGTGTGCAGGAACAGGTGGAAGCAGAGCGGTAAAACTTGAATGCTGACTCGGAATGGGCTAATTGTAAGTTACAGCTAATCACTTATTCACCCAGCAAGACATGAGGTGGAGGTTCACTCTAAAGAGCATCTTCAGGGTCATGATGAGGAACTTTCACCTGAGCTACAGGTGAAGTTAAATGATTTGGCTGTGATAGAAAACAGTAGAACCTTCTCTGTGAGCTTCTAGCCGGATCTGCATCATAATGTGAAAATATCTGGTCCTTTACTTCAGTCAAAATAAAAGCATTTAATCCTTTTTTTTTGTTTGTTTTTTGTTTTTTTTCTTTTTTTTTACCGTGTTCTGTCCAGCAGAGTAGCTCAGAATTGTTGTCTGAGTGCCAAGAAATTGCCCAACAGATTTACTTTCACAAGCGGAGCATCACAGCTATTGCTTTAAGGCTCTGCTTGATTTTATAAAAGAAACTTTATTATGAAGTTCTTTGGGAATATTTCAATTGTTACGGACACGGAGACTGAAATGAAAAGGAAAACAGAAGCTTGACAAAGAGAGAGATGGGGCAAAAGGGAAAGAGGGGAAAAAGGAGGAGAGAGTGGAGGAGAGAAAGAAGGATGAATAGAATAAAAGATTACACCCTGCTTGCTTATACTCAAAATAACACACGGTATTTATGAATGTAAAATGTACTTGGGGGAAGTGCAGCCCAATATAGATCATCTGTGTATCTATTAACACCTGTGGTGGATGCGCTTTTGTATACAAGGGTTTCTCCACAGAAAAAACAATAGCGAGTGTGAGGACCCACCGACCCTGCCCCGTGGTCCCCGGGCGGAACACTGGGGAACCCCGAGCAACAGACATCCAAAGGCCCCCCAAGACACAGGAAACCCCCAGGGAACCACCGCCGGGGAACTACCCCCCAAACCCCCCCAGAGAAGAGCAGTGGGGGAGTCCCAGGGGGGGCCCCCCCAGCAGCGACAGTGCAGAAGCCCCAGGGAACCGCAGCGACGAGCCACAGGCCCCCCCGGGCAGCCGTCCACTCCCGAGCAGATCCAGCCATGGACCCCAGAGACCCAGGAGCCCCGGGACACGGCCCACCCCCAAAAACAGAGGCCCGACAGAGCCCAGGGGAAAGGCCCCGGCAGGCAGCCACCGGGATGGGCCAGCACCACCAAAAGTATCCAGGCCCCGGACACCGAGAACCACAAGTACACCCAGCGGGAAAGGGGGCCCCAAACCCCACCGGCAGGAAGGGGGGGCGGGGGGGGAAATAGGCCCCCCAAAAATTTTGGGGGGGCCTAAGCTGATCCAGGAGAGGGAGCAGTCCCCAAGACCCAACCTGTCAAAAAAAAAACAGGCACTCAAAGTCAAAGTCCCCATTCCCACCCTCATCCACCACATAAAATCCACTCCGCCCCCCAACGTAAAGACCAAACAAAAATGGACAACCCTACACTCACTTCACACTCCCCATGCATACTTTATACTCCAAGGTCCGGGCGCCGGGGGCAGCCCCTAGGGGCAACCAGCCCACGGACCAAGGGGGGTGGTCCCCTTTCCTCCCGGGGCAGAGACAAGCAGAAAAAGGCCCAGACCGGGGGGGTTCCCCCCCGGCCCCAGCCCCCGGTCCAGAACCCAGTCCCCCCCCAACCCCCATCCAACCCCCGGAGAGGGGGCTATGTACCAAAAAGAGGGGCCCACATGGCCCAAGCCACCCCCGAAACCCGAGCTGCCCCAACGGCAGTCCCGACCCCCCCAAACGAGCTCCGATCCCCGACCCCATGAGTCTCCCACCCCCAGTGAACCCCAACAAAACCTCGCCCCAAAGGGCCACCCCCAACAGGGACACCGAATGGGAACACACGTCCCCAAACCCAAAAGGGGCCACGAATCCCCCCCCCCCCACAGGGGCACCACCCCCCCAGGAAAAACTCTATAGCAAAGAGGCCGATGAAAAATTTCACACCCACCCAGGGCAAGCTCTACATAAAAAGCCTCGCCCTGAGCCCCCCGCCGCATCCCGCTTCCCCCATCCACACAGTGCCCCCGCAACAGCAAGGCAAGGGCCCCGCGCAACA
>JAHHUM010001394.1:0-40156 GCA_036173005.1 Crenichthys baileyi | reverse complement strand
AAACACAATCAAATCAACCTGTAAGAGGAAAAACATTAGTTCTAAGGTGTTTACTTGAGGAAACAACAACTTATAACGCATCTGATAACATTGTCCTCTAACATTTTCTGCAGCGCTGCCATCATTGAAGACCACGGTGGACCCTCGGATCTCTTTCACGTTTGGCTTGATGAGGACTGACCCGGACAAAATCTTAAAGGGAAGGTCATCGTTGATCACTGGAATCTGGCTGAAGAGCCTTTGGAAAAACAGGAAGGAGGAGATATGATTTAACAGTAGCCTGCAAACATGATGGAATGCTCTGAAAATCAAATAAGATTACAGATTCTGACAGAACAATGATTAATGCAGTTAAGTATCTTACCTGTGTTTGGGTTTGAGGCCGTACATTGCGTGATCATACATGGCGTTGAGCTTCTTCTCACCCAGCCAGTTAAGAACACTCATGGGCAGCAGCCTAAACATAACATGAACAAAGCGTGTGTTGAACCTGTCAACCGGTAAGCCGTTGTCAGAAACCTGACGGATGACCCAGGCACCACTGCGAGTGCTCAGGTAAACCTGTAAAATAGATTTAAGGACAACGATCAATAAAGTCTCCAAATAAAGTGTTCACCCCATTTCACAGCCTTAAACTGTTGCAGTGGTTGGATATAACTAGAAAGTCTTCCAACCTGCTCTGCAACTCTGCTGCCCTCCACAGCGATGTCTCCTCCTGAGTTACCGATGCCGATGACCACCACTCTTTTCCCATGCATGTCCTCAGGTCCCTTGTAGTCCCAACTGTGAAAGTACTTTCCTTCAAACGTCTCAATTCCTGGAAAATATTGGAAAAACATATGAGTATATGGCATGGCATTTTCATACTGCCCCGTCCATTTTGTTTAATTTTGCAAATAATGAGGGACTTGTGTTCTGCATTAACACAGTAAAAGTACTCATACCCTGAGACATTTTGTCATGTTTCAACCTCTAAGCATAATGTATTTTTAAGGGATTTTATGTGAAAGACCAGCAAAAAAGTGAAGTGAAAGGATAAATAGCCTTAAAAAAGTGTGACATGCATTTCCACTCAGTTTCCTTGAGCTGATATTTTGTAGGGCCATCTTTTGGTGCTAAAAGTCTTTTGGGGTATGTGTCTACCTGCGCTTTGCACACCTGGACTAAAACTATTGTGAAATAGCGCAAGACCAGTCAGATAAGATTGAGAGCATCTGTGCCCCTCAAGTTCCTCCACAGACTCTTAATTAGATTTGGGTCTGTACTTTGACTGGGATCAAAAGCACGGATATGCTTTTGATCTTAACCATTGGATGTATTTTTAGAGTTAGTTTTCTGCTGGACGGTGAACCCCCACCCCAGTCTCAAGTGTTTTGCAGCCACTAAAAGGGTTTTCTTCTAGGTTTACCCTGTATTTACTTACTTCCATATTCCCATTAAATCTGACTGACTTTTATGTCCCTGCTGAAGAAAACCATGCCGGTGGCATGAATTTTACATGAAGGCCAAAAACTTTCACTTTGGTCTCGTCTGACCAGACCACCTTTGTCCACATGTTTGCTGTGTCTCCCACATGGCTTGTTTAAAGTGCAAACAGAACTTCTTACGGCTTTATTTCAACAATGGCTTTCCTCTTGCCTCTTTTATAAATCCCAGATTTGTGCATAGTATGATTCTCCTGTTCATTACCCTGCCTGGGCTGTGAATCTCTGCATTTCCCCCAAAGTTACCATAGGCCTCCTGGCTGCTTTTCTGATAATTTGCTCCTTGACTGTCCAGTGGGTTTACATGTATAGCATATATTTTCAGGTGATTGACTGAACAGTGCTCTAAGAGAAGTTCTTGGAATATCGTTTTAGAATCTACTTGTTAACTAATGTTGTCTAACAAACCTCTGAAGCCTTCGCATAACAGCATGCATATATTAATATATATATATATATATTATATATATATATATATATATATATTATATATATATATACTCTATATATATATATACGGTATTAAGGAAAAAATAAACAACTTAGACTAACGTGTCCAAAGAATATGACTTAAAGAGCACAAATCACAGAGTTCTCGATTGTTAGCGGTCAACAAAAATACAGCAGCCCACACACCCCTTCTCCTCTCTCTCTCTTGACACTCATGCAGGTGGGTTAATATGCCCAATCACCTGAACCCTGCCCATCTCCAGTTGACCCACACATTAACAAACAAACAGCAACAAACAAAAACAACAATTCTAAATCCAAACAATCAAACATCTTACAAACCAGCCCAATTTAATTTATGGCTCCTACACACCAGCCCCTAATTATTAAGTTAACACATAATAATTAAACTCTTAAAATCAGTAGGAGACATTTAGGTTAAACCTGCTAAAACTTAAGTCCATACAAAGTCTTTCTTTCACATATCTTATTTTTTTTTCAGTCAAGAGTTCCAATTAGCAGTCACTCCTCCATGTTCTTCATCTTGAGCCGTCCTCTGCTTCTTGAAGCAGGCAGATTTTGGTTATTGGACGATCCAACATGCTGTTCTTTGTTTTGACACGCATCTGACGTACAAATCCTCTTCTATCTGGAAAAGTTTCCAGAACTCTTCCCATTAGCCAAGAATTGCGAGGTGCTGTCTCATATCCATGCTCACTTGCATCACAAAAATGATGCAACTGTGCACTGACCACTTCTCCAAAATCTGTTGGTTTGAAACACCTCATCAAGCTGAAATTTTCAACAAGCTGGAGTTCTTGCAGCCAGTTTGTCCATTCTTTGGCAGCGGATTCAGGTATGATGTCATCCCATCAACATGGCTTCTTGCTGAGGTCATTCAAAATTTGCTTGGCCACTAGAACAATAGGGCTCAATATTCCTAAAGGATCATAGATGGAACATACGATGGACAGAATTCCTCTTCTGGTCAATGGTCTGTCTTTGATTATGATCTTAAATTTGAATGCATCTGACTGAATACACCATTCAACTCCAAGCACTCTCCCCACAGGCAAAGGATATTTGTTCATGTCCAATCTCTGAACATCCTTGGCTCGATGACTTTCAGGAATTTCAGCCAAAACAGAACGTCTGTTACTTATCCACTGTCTCAACTGGAAGCCACCTTTAGCACAAATAGAGACAAGTTCATGATAAATGGACACGGCTTGCTCTTCTGAGGCCAGAATATGTTCATTTACTTTCACGTGTTCTTTTTCCAGCGGAGCAACATCTGTAGCAAAACTACTCCTTTTTACCTTAACATGAGGATGTGATCGTCGTTTGTTCACACATTTATTCATTGTTGATAATGGAGCATCACTGATGTTTCCAAATACAGGGTCACTTAAGATTTTCACTTGTCTCTCAATAAAGTTGACAATATTAGTAAGGTTAGCTCTCTGGTTGCGTCTCTCCTGTAGTTCACAGGCTGTAGTCCTCCATTTATCCCGCAGTTTGTATGGCAACTTCTTTATGACCAATATCATATTGACTGGGATGTCCAACTCATCCAGGTACTGTACTTCCTCCATTGCATTAGAACATCCTCTAAGGAAAAGACTGTATTCCTGAAGTAATGTTACATCATCAGTTTTTAATTGGAGGCCATGAGAAAACTCGTTCCATATAAGCATGTGCAATTTTCTGCTCATTCCCAAATTTGTCTCTCAATAAAGATTTTGCGTTAATGTATCCTCTTTCAGGATTAAGTTGCTGGCAACTTCGCACAAGCTCCTTTGGATAACCAGCAGTGTATTGTTCCAGAAAATACAGGCAATCACTGTAGCTTTCGCACTTTCACACAAATGGATCAAATTCTTCAACTGAAGATGCACATGAGAAACATTTTCTTTTGTTTTCAAAAGCGATTTAATTTCCAGAATAAGATCTTTAAATTTGCTCACAGCAACTTTACGTTCTTCCTGTAGCTTCTCAATTTTATTCGTCAAAGCCTTTGCAGTCAGTTCTATTTCTCTTTTACACCTTTCCATTGCATCAAAACTTGATTTACTCCTTTACAGACTTGAATATTAGCATTCATCACGCTTGTTGCATCATAACATCCAACGATCACCAGTCATCCAATAAAACTGATCACAGCAGCAGTTTCATATACAGCGCATAAAATGTCATTTAAGATGGAAGGGTTTTCATCACAGCAGGATCCTTGTAAGCTCATTTGCACGTCAACTCTCCGCAGGTAATCAAACTTTGCAGACAGGCAGCCAGCACTGCACAAGCCACATCCTTTGGCGTTCATAAACAGCTTTACGCACTCATCCACAGGTGCGCTTACCTGGTTTCCAATAATGTTTGCAGTCTGCTGCTCCAAGAGTCTTAAAATACCTCTGTATGATGTGTTGAAGCCTGCTTACTTTGATCCTCTTGTAATCCATCCTTTGCTTGCTGCCGATTCCTAATGCCGTGTTTTTGTTGACAATATTGCAGCGACTTCAGGAGACAAACGAGACGCTGAGTGGCTGTAGTTCACAAAGTTCTCGATTGTTAGCGGTCAACAAAAAATACAGCGGCCCACACACCCCCCTCTCCTCTCTCTCTCTCTCTCTCTTGACACTCAGGCAGGTGGGTTAATATGCCCAATCACCTGAACCCCGCCCATCTCCAGTTGACCCACACATTAACAAACAAACAGCAACAAAAAAAAAAACAACAATTCTAAATCCAAACAATCAAACATCTTACAAACCAGCCCAATTTCATTTATGGCTCCTACATATAGATATGAGATCAAATCTCACACACGGGGGGCCGTAATTTGCAATTAGGTGGCCTTTATGGGCTTTGTCTGCACTGGATTTTATTCATCGTTTTATTTATAAAACCATGTGTCATTTTTCTTCCACATCACCTTTACTACTTTATGTTGGTTTAAAATTTGTTTATAATGTGACAAAATGCCAAACAGTTCAAGAATGAATACTTCTGCATGGCCCTGTATCCCCTGCCATGTATTACCTGGGAAGTCTTTGAGCGGCAGGTTAGGGTAGTTGAAATGACCCGAGCAGCAGATGACTGCATCAAACACGTTCTTCTCTTCTAATCCATCTTTGTTCTCTGTCACCACCTCCCACTGACCAGTGCGAGAAAAGTCTGGTCTCTGTGTGACTCTCTTCACTGAGGTCTAAGGTTTAAACAAAGATCATTTAAGGTTGATAAATGTATATGAACAGCTGTATATGAGGTCCTCTTTGTTTCCATTTACCTGGAAGCGAATGTATGGCAATAGTTTAAAGTGCTCTGCGTACATCCTGAAGTATTTTAGGATTTTAGAGTGGTGCATGTAGTTGGGGTAGTCGGCAGGGATGGGGAAGTCGCTGTAGCACATCATCTCCTTCCAGATATTGATGGTTAGGGAGCGATATATGCTGGCCCTGTTTGGCTCCGAGACTTCCTGGATAAAAATGAGAAGGTGGTGAATTAAAAGTGACTTAATCTGCAAGATGAAAATGATCTCATCAGCAGTTTTTCCACAGCAAAGTCTTGCCTTGAACTTCCAGAGTCCCCCCATGTCATCACTGCTTTCAAAGCAGGTCGGCTCCATGCCCTCATCCAGACAAGCCTTTACGCTGGTGAGACCAGAGGGGCCCGCCCCGATTACTGCGACTCTCTGCACCATGATGGAGCTGCAACAGGACAAGAAACAAAAAAATAGAAGCATAACACAATGTTTAAGTTCAGGTGGACAAGATAAAATATTTTGGTGAAAATCTGAACCAAAGTTTTCTCATCAGTTAATTTAAATTATTAAGTCTAAATAAAGTGACACATCTTAAATTGCTTTTAAGAAGCCTTTTGTTAACAAGACAAGAATGACTATTTTTCCAGCAGTCTTAGGGTTTTGCAACCTACAGAAATGTCTCTGTCTGTTGCCATTATGTGGAATCTTTTTGTTAAGCTCTTTACTAAACTTAAGGTATTAATGATCTATGTGGTGGCCTAAATTAGGAAAACATCTTATGTGAGGATAAATAACTATTTTTCCCCTCTCCACTGACACTTATTTTTTCCAAAGAACAACTATTTGTTTCTGTCTGTTGTCTAAATGAACAGCTGCTTTGTTTTACTATTAGCAGAAACTTTCTCTTTTGCAGTATACTTACATTTTCTAACGAATTTTTGATGATAGGACTTTCTTGCCTCCTCAAAGCCACAGCTTGAGCTTTCCGTAGTTGGAATCGAAACCAACTTCTAGGAATTACGGAACCCGAAAATGGCGAAATTTAGATGCGGTTTTCTCTAGCGATGTTTTTTATGTTAGCACGAGAAAACAACATGTTTTGTTGTGGTGTTGTCATGCTAGGTTAATTCTTTAATCGGCGCGTCTTTCCCGCTATCCAGGTTTGATTGTTCTAGTTAGTCAATTAATGTTTGCGTAAAACATATAGACGGGTAATGATGGTGCATTCAAGTACCACTCGTAAGCTACAGAATCTTAATCTGTTTGACAGGTGAGTCTGTCGTCTTTAGCAGAAAACGTCTTGCTCAGCAGCTCCTAAATGTGAACATGTGCGATTTCAAAGTTGTTTTACTATTCTATTAATTCTATTTGATTAAGAAATCAGACTAAAACACCAAACTGCTGTATACTTGAATTAGCATTTATTGGGAGCTTATTTACAGTTGCATCTTCTGTAGCCAAGTTTGTCATTTTTAAATTCCTCAGGATTTCAGCTCATGAATTGGGAATACTCCAGGTTTCAGCTGACATCTGAGCTCTATTTCTCTATATTTCTATAGCTCCCTCTATTTGTTCTTCTTCCGTTTACCTCTTTTTATCACTGTCACTGCACTTTCCTCCTCTATCTGTCAATGTCCATAATGCTCTTCCATGTATTTATTATTAATAGAATAAAAACATAAGTGGGTACAAACAGAGGGTTCACCTACATATATCAGTATCAACTGTGTGGACCTTTACTAGCACAGAAAGAATGATTTTGCTCTACTGCTAAAAACAGTTGGTGTGATTATTAATGCCACAAATTTGTGAATTTATCGGAGCACACAGTTCTGACAGTGTTACAGAACTGTAACAGTTCCACGTTACAGTTCCTAATGGGCCTGAAATCCAGTACCTCTGAGTGAATCCAAAATATCATTCAACACATGTAAGCATATGTAAGCATTTAAAGATAAGTTTGGGTTTTGACAGACAGAAAAATAATTAAGCCGAGGCAGCCCTTCTTGGCTTCCAGATAAACCCTCAGTAATGCCTTTCATTGCTGCCTGAGTCATAAAGCAGGTTCCTTGAACCCATAAAGAACAAAGGTGGGCTTTGCTTGGGTTAAATCACATAAACCGAATGACCTTCTCTGCAAGTTGCTATACAAGATCTGTACAGTTCGTGTTGAGACCTGTTTTTTCTTCTTCTTTTGGGCTCACGATGCATTGCCTTCTACCACTTTTAACTTACTTTTAAAATTTATTTGCACATTTTGCACATTCTAAAAATCTCTCGATTGTATTCCATACATGCAAATGTCAGTTGTTTATAAATGCATAAATGCTTTTATCTAGAAGTAATTTTTGCATGGTTGAAAATACAGTCAGGTTAAGCCTCACATACTGATGCACAAAGAAGACACCTCTGATATGTTAAAAGGTGAGACAGACAATTTATACATTATGAAGTTTAGTATAAAAATACTTTTGCACAATACCTAGATTTTCCTTTTGCATAAAGAAGTTATCATTGAATGCAATTTTAATTTCTGTTCTGGAAAACGTACAAATTAGTAAATGTTGTAATGTTTAATACGTGGTTTACAATGCTCTAATTACATACCTAATAATGCAAAAATATAACAAGGTCTGTGATAATTCCCTTATGTTATTTATTCCACTCACCTCATAAGAGTTAATAGAACTTGCATGTTAAAGTTTAAAGGTTGTAATTATGAAATATAACTTAAACACGAATGCGTTTTGCAGGACATTACTTGTGTCTCTCACCTTGTGTGCTTCTTGGCCTGTCTCTGGAAAAGGGACGGATCTCATCAGAGCACCGACTTTTATACAGACACACAAAGCCGCTACTTTTTTTTCTCCAGGCAGCAAAGACGCCCAACTGTCCATCTGCACTGTCTGTGGATGACAGAATCTTTCTCTTTTATTTTATCGACCAGAAACATATACCATTAATACATTTGTGGAAGTTCATTTTGTTTCAGAACTCTGTAAAATTCTTTGTAGGTTTGGGTTATGCTGTCCAAAGGGGGCGGTCCAGACTCTGATCCGCCGATGCCAGACCTCCACCGCTGTCACCTTTGAAGAACACTGAGTTGTTAAATTACCTAAGAAGAAAAACATGCCAATCATCGTTACAAATATGCCAACACAGTTTGGTCACTATATGTTTTTCCTAAAGAAAACACATAGTGATATTAATTATTCTGCTTTAGGCTGAGCATTCCTTTGATTTGCGTCATCTCGGACGCGCACGCGTTACTCTGTAACCAGGCTGTTTGTGAGGATGCGCGTGCACGCCGCGACCTGGATGCGCACGTGGTTTGACCAACTGCAGATAATTTGAAACTATTTAGGTAGGACTGCATATACTGTACATCACAGCAGGTGGAAGAAATCTAAAGGCTCAAAGTAAAAATGTATTCTGCAGATTACTTCATGGTGCTTATCTGCATCATCTGTCCTTACATTGTCTCCTGGATTCTGTTGAGCAGGTCTTCTCCACCGCAATGTTGTTCCTTCCTCAACCACTCAGTCCTTCATCGCAGTGATTAAAAGTCACAGTTTCTGGTGAACCTGTTTGCACTTGATAAGTCTACAGTAGATGGAATCAATAAATTGGTCACAAACCATTGTTACATTGTGTACAAACCTTTTCAGCTTATGAATGACAACTATTCAGTTAGCTGTGTTTAGTCAGAGTTTACCTTTGATTGCGTTTTAGTTTGTGTGCTCAGACAAGACAGTTCTCTTGACGAAACTGGGACTTGGGTCATGTCCTTTGCAAGCATTTTGCACCTCATATTGGGTTACTGTTATGACGTGAGGTCCTGCTGGGTTTCAAGAGATGACTTTAAAGACCGCATTCTGTTGAAGCATCTAGAAGATCTGCTAAGACAAAATCTCAGCGTTTTTGTGAACCCACGAAAGAGAAAAAATAAATGTTTGAGACTGAAATAGACTTGAGACTATGGTGGAGGTTCACCTTTTAGCAGGACATCAACTCTAAACATACAGCCAGTTACAATGGAAAGGTTCAGATCAAAGCCCCTTTATGTTTTCGATTGGCCCCATCAAAATCCAGACCTAAACCTATTCGTGCCAAGACTTGAAAATTGATGTTCACAGTCTAAGAATGAAACTGTTTTGCAAAGAAGAATGGGCAAAATTTTCAGTCTCTTAATGTGCAAAGCCTGTAGAGACACACCCAACAAAGACTTGCAGGTGTAATTGCAGCCAAATGTGATACAAATGGTAAATGGCCTGTACTTGTATAGTGCTTTATCAAGTCCCCAGAGACCCCAAAGCTCTTCACACTACATTCAGTCATCCACCCATTCACACACTGACAGAGGTGCTGTCAGTGTGCAATCTGCAGGTGCTGCCCTGGGGCAGACTGACAGAAGTGAGGCTGCCATACAATCGGTGCCCCCAAGCCCTCTGACCACCATCAATGTAGGCAAGGCGGGTGAAGTGTCTTGCCCAAGGACACAACCACTAAGACAGACATAGCAGGGGCTGTTACAACACGAACCCCTTTCACCATCGCCACGGTCGCACCAAAATACAAAGTAACATAATCATGCGCTGCTTAGCGTAACATTCTAATGTAATTCATTGAAGTTTGTGGTTGTAATGTAACAAAAAGTGGAAAGGTAAAAGAGCAATTAGTACTTTTGCAAGTTTTTGTATTCATATGGTTTTAAGGTTGTCAGGATAAAAACTGTCAAAATAGTCCAAGGTTTGGAAAATCTACCCTAATGCCTCCCCAGTTACTTAAATGTTAGCTTCTTCCATGGCATTCCACTGGTTATTTGAGATGCTTTATGGTGTGATGCAGAAGCATATTCTGCTAGCTTCAGGTGTTTAAGTTCAGAAGCCTGATCTCGGGTTTCTAAGCTCTGTTGGAACTGGGCTAATTTGGGCTCTTTTTCTGGAAAAGCCTAGTCGGGTTTACAAAGTACTTTCCAGTTAACGCTGATTTATTGGATTCATTACCAAATCTGTTGGACGAGTACAGTAAGAATAATAATAGGATGTTGGAAGATCTATACAGTGTTATGTGAGGGAGGGATGAGATAACGGCACATGCAGAAAAAACGCACCAAGGTCACAAAGGTAACGTGGTCAGAGCAGGCCAGACTTTGGCCAAGCTGATGGAAAATTCCACTTCTGTCTCTGGAACTCAAGTGAGTTAAGTGCATTAACATTCATAAATAAAGCACCGCAAACTACCAGTGAGTAAATGTATTGGCTCATATTAATGCTAAATTAATAAAAGACAAAACATCATATCATAAAGAATACAATATTCTAAGTGCTGGAACCCTAAAATGAAACCTTTGTAAAAAAAAAAAAAAAAATCTATTGCTACTGTTACTTATTAATGAAAGAAACAATATGAGTGTGCTCTTTGTACCAGACTGCAGGCTGTAGCAAAAGTTCCAGAGGCTAAAGGTTCTGGGTAGCTTTGATCAACCCCCCCCACCCCTTTGTGTTGAACTAAAAAAAACCTACTCAGCGAGTGAAAGGTGAAAGTGCATGGAAAAATTTCACTGGTCCCAGAAGCCTATGACGGATTTCATCAGCTCACAGTCTTGAATTTCACTCTTAAAGCAACAATCACTTTTATAGTAGCTTCAGCTTGAGCTGATCTTTTGCCTCTTTGAAATTCCCACACTGAGAGCACATTGTGCATGGCGAGATGTCAGCACTAGGGAGCGCATTAGGATGCAGTTTGAGTTCATCCAGATGCCAATTTTCACTTCACTTTGAACTCACAAGTGAGAATGCAGTTTTTGGACAAAGGTCTAAAAGTCTGTCTGATCTGTGGTAAAATGCTGGGTGCAAATATCAAAATATGATGCAATAAAAACACACAAAAACAATGGCAAAAAGGAAGTACATCCCCTATAAGTTCTAGAGCTGTACTTATAGCTCAGTGTATTTAGGGTGTGCTTAAGTTTGACTGTATATTTGTAATAAAAAATATAGATTTTTTGATGTGTGGTTTTGGACAAGGATTTAAATCATTTTACAATTTAGAAAAAGGCCAGATTATTTCTTGAGTAAGACGTCAGAACTGACAGACGTGTACTTTCTTTAAGCCATGCATGTACACATTCTCAGTTCCTGTGACAAGAAAACATGTAATGAGCTGCAGGATGTCTTTACGAATATTGGAACTTATATTGTTAATAGATGCTTGTCTATGTTTTTCCCCATTTTTCCTCTCTAACGTCACAGGAAATCACTTGTACTTGAAAATCATTTACCTTATTTTTCTCCAAAACTGTTGTGCTACAACCCTCGATAAATGTAAAATCTAGAGATTTTATGAAACATTTACAAAATATTTATCATTGTAGCACATATTGTTAAATTTATTTCATTTAGAACATTAGCTTGGTTTTACTGACTGATCTCATGCCAAGCATACAAGGCTTTTACAGCTTCCCCACGTTTATTGGCACCACTGATTAAAACAATGTAAGAAGCCCCCAAATAAATGATTCTTCAATTGTAGTAACATAACCATAACAGTATGATATAAAGTTTATTTTACAACGTTCCTTATTTGTGCAAAAGAGGTGACACTTATAAAGAATTAAAAGCTGTTTAATAGGGTTGTGGAGACAGGACACAGATTTTTCTCTTCTTTTAAAACCTTTTTTCCTTAAGACTGTTTAAACCAGTAGCGAATTCAGATGAATAATAATTTGAATCGGTCTTCTTTGTGGTGCTGCATATAAGACAAGGCATTTTTTTTTCAGTTTGCCGTTAGTCGGCTTTCAATTACAGAAAAAGAATTAGTGATGCTGTGGGCCTGTTTCTCTTTCAAAGGTCTTGAAAGCCTCATTAAAATTACATGTCCTCATGAACCTTCCAAATATCAGATTAAGAGATTTTTTAAATGTTAATGGATATTTATGTTTAATTGTCTGTGACATTTAATTAGCTTCATAAAGCATTCTGTTTTTTTTTCCTGTTTGAAAAGTGTCTCAAAAACAAAATTTACTTACTAGATTTGAAATTAAAAAAACTTGGTGGTCTCTACCAGTACATGGAAGATGGGTGATAATTGGATCTTTCAAATTTTTAGTTGTTAAAAAAACAAAGACGAGCAAATAAAATTACAGAAGCCTTTACTTTTATTCTGAATTTGCCATAGAAAATAAAAAACATTGACCTAACATACATGTTTGAACTTATTGCTTACATTACAACAACCAATGGGACATGTTTAAAAAACACAAACCAGGATGTCACACTTTAAATCTACACATTTTAGTTTTGAATTTTTAAAACTGTGCATAATAAACTAAATCTGACAATCTACTTTCGAGACTTTACAAAAAGTAGATATAAAAACACAGCAACATCACTGTCATCAATTATAAAACAGTGACCCAAACAACAATCCTGACCCATGCACTATTACGTATAACCAGATGGTTTCACAGATTCAATTCAATTCAATTCAGTTTTATTTATATAGCGGCAATTCACAACACATGTTGTCTCAAGGCACTTCACAAAAGTCAGGTACATACATTCCAATTAATCCTAACCATTGAACAGTGCAGTCAGAGTTAGTTATTTATTCAAGTTGGATAAAAAGTTTTTCTGTCTAAGGAAACCCAGCAGATTGCATCCAGTCAGTGACTTGCAGCATTCACTCCTCCCGGATGAGCATGTAGAGACAGTGGACAGTCACTGGCGTTGACTTTGCAGCAATCCCTCATACTGAGCATGCATGTAGCGAGAGTGGAGAGGAAAAACTCCCTTTTAACAGGAAGAAACCTCCAGCAGAACCAGGCTCAGTGTGAGCGGCCATCTGCCACGACCGACTGGGGGTTAGAGAGAACAGAGCCGAGACACAAAGAGAACAAAGAAGCACTGATCCAGGAGTACTTTCTATGGGAAGGAAAAGTAAATGTTAATGGATGTAGCTCCTTTAGTCGTTTCACCTAGAAAGAAGGAACAGATAAACTCTGAGCCAGTTTTCAAGGTTAGAGTCTGAAAGAGACCACATATAATTAGTTACAGCAAAAGCTCAGTCAATGGCCATGTCTGGGAGAGAGAAAGGGTTAAACACTAAAAGACAGGGCCATGTGGATCATCGGTAGAGGGTGAACATTAAGTTGTTGCCAGCAGAAGCTCGGACGATGCCCCTCTCCAGAAAGGTGTCACCGGTAGACACAGAGTCAGGCCAGGTGTAGCTTCTAGGAAGAGAAAAGAGAGAGAACAAAGTTAAAAGCTGAAATAACAGCAAATAATACAAAATTGGAGAGTAGTGTGAGAAAGTAGCGAAGAGGGTGAAAGTGGTCATTATGTCCTCCAGCAGCCTAAGCCTATAGCAGCATAACTACACAGAAAGTTTCAGTTCAGATTATTTAGTTAAACGGCGCTTATTTTCAACAATGTCGTCTCAAGGCACCCCACAAAGGGTCACACTGATGGTCATTGTTATACTAAAAACCACAAGGATTGGGATACCTCTAGGAACCACTAGTAAACCTGCAGTCTGAGAACGAAGTGTTCTGTTAGTAACGTATGGAACAATCAGATCTCTGATGTATGATGGATCTAGATCATTAAGGGCTTTATATGTGAGGAGGAGAATTTTAAATTCAATTCTGGATTTAACAGGGAGCCAATGAAGGGAAGCTAAAGTAGGGGAAATATGATCTCTCTTTTTAATTTTCATCAGAACTCTTGCTGCAGCATTTTGAATCAGCTGAAGGCTTTTAACTGCATTTTGTGGACATCCTGATAGTAACGAATTACAATAGTCCAGCCTTGAAGTAACAAATGGACGGACTAGTTTTTCAGCGTCACTCCTGGATAGGATATTTCTAATTTTGGCAATGTTCCGGAGGTGAAAGAAGGAAATCCTAGAAACCTGTTTAAAATGGGATTTAAATGACATGTCCTGGTCAAAAGTAACATCAAGGTTTTTTACTTTATTACCGGAGGTCAATTTAATGCCACCCAGGTTAAGTGATTGACTAAGCAGTTTCTTTTTTAAAACTCTGGTCCAAAGACGACAACTTCAGTTTTGTCTGAATTTAGAAGCATAAAATTTAAAGTCATCCAAGTTTTTATGTCTTCAAGACATGCTTGTAGTCTATCTAACTGGTTGGGCTCATCAGGATTTTTGGATAAGTAAAGCTGAGTATCATCAGCGTAACAGTGAAAATTTATCCTATGCTGCCTGATAATTTTACTTATTGGAAGCATACATATAGTAAAGAGAATTGGCCCAAGTACTGAACCCTGTGGTACTCCACAATTATCCCTGGAGTTTAAAGATGATTTATCATTTACATAAACAAACTGGAATCTGTCAGACAGATAAGATTTAAACCAGCCTAGCGCTGTTCCCCTGATCCCTACAGAATATTCCAGCCTTTTTAAGAGAATATTATGATCGACTGTATCAAATGCAGCACTGAGATCTAACAGGACAAGTACAGACACAAGTCCATTATCTGAGGCCATAAGAATATCATTAGTGACTTTCAGCAGAGCTGTTTCAGTGCTATGATGAGCTCTGAAACCTGACTGAAACTCTTCAAACAGGTCATTGCTGTGTAAATGCTCACACATTTAAATAGCAACTATTTTCTCAATAATTTTAGATAAGAATGGAAGATTGGATATCGGTCTGTAATGTTTCAAGTCATCTCGATCAAGCGAAGGTTTCTTAAGTAAAGGTTTAATTACAGCTACCTTAAAAGCTTGTGGTACATATCCATTTACTAAAGATAGATTAATCATATCTAAAATGGGGCTGGTAATCAGAGGAAACACTTCCTTAAATAATTTGGTTGGGATTGGGTCTGACATACAAATTGAAGGTTTAGATGAAGCTAACATTTCTGATAGCTCAGGAAGCTCCACAGGATCAAAACAGTCCAAACACAGATCAGGTTCTACAGTTATTTCCAATGTTGTCTTACTTGCTGAGGATGAAGTAATCATCTTCGGGAGTATGTCAAAGATTTATTTTTTAATAGAATCAATTTTATTTAAGAAGAATCCCATAAACTCATGACTGCTAAGAGCTAAGGGAATGGATGGCTCGACAGAGCTATGACTCTGTGGCCCGACCTGATCCAGAAACAGAACCATGGATTGTCGGATCCAGAGTGCTCCTCTCATCATCAGACTGTCGGAGCATGTTCAGACTGTCTGTAGGCGGAGGTTGGACAGTAGGGTGGGGATAGTGTCTGGGTAATGTGTGTGGAAGTAGTACGCAGCACCGCCTCCACCCAGGATCATCAGGCTCAGCTTAACCAGGCGGCCAGTAGTAGAGGACTCTTCCTCCTCCAACTGGGGGGGACATGAAAAGAGAACTTATGTATTTTCATTTTAAAAACATAATTGTAGATTCCAAGTTCAAAACTTCATGCAATTTGCTACTATTTGAGAACACGTGGGAAATAGCGTTCATTCAGACCTTTCTGCTCTTTAAAGGCTTGTACATGCGGTCGAACTGGGTGAGGATTGCTTTGCGGGCCCCCTCCCATTTCCCCGCTCCCATCAGCCGGTACTGGTAGGCAGTGACAGGTCCCCAGAGTACATGTTTGAATAGCTGGTAGTCTGTGAAGAAGAGCCAGGGAAGACTTGGCCTCACTCCAACCTCTCCAGCGATGTCGTCCATATAGGAAACAAAGTCCACCTGCAGGGGTGTCAACTTTGACACAATATACCTGGAGATGGCCAGCAAATTATTGTAAGATTAGGCAATGAACAGACTGCTGAGAACTTTAATAAAGAAGATAATGCAAAGTAATGTTTACTTTTTCTCAATGTCCTTAGTGTCCTTCTCAACAGCTTTGATCATGGATTGGTTTGAGGGAAGCATCTTAAGTCCTTAAAGGCAAAATGATGAAGACATAAAAATGATGTTATGGTGACCCAGGCCTCGGAAAGGTTTAAACTAGCAACAGGAGATAGGAAAGCCTTGCATCTCACCTCTGAAGACACGTGTCACCCAGCGAGCCTGTATTTCAGCTTGAGGCATGATGGCTCCAAGGGCATGAATGAAACCCACCACAGCTAAAGTGGGATGCTCAAGGTTTGGAGGGAAAACATGCTTGTACAAACCTACTCTGTGGCCTGACCTGTAAAGAACATTGTTTGGCAAGTAGGGGAAGCTGTAGTTGTACCCTGTAGCAAACACAATTGTGTCCACCTTTAATGAAAAAGAGGAAGATCCATGAAATGTATGCTGGGAGAGTGAAAAACTCCAAGGTATTTAAAGCTAAATTCTGACTTTTTCCACATTGCTGCCATCGTCAAACACCACAGTGGAGCCACAAATTTCCTTCACGTTTGGTTTGATGATGACGGATCCTGAAAGAATCTTTAGAGGCAGATCATCGTTGATCACCGGTATCTGACTGAACAGCCTGTAAGGGCAGGAAAGAAAAAGAAACACAGGGTTTAGAAGAGATCATGAAATATTTTAATGACCGATCAAAGGGAAGATGCACATCATTAAAGTGACTGACCAGTAAAGAAATCCAGAGAACCTATATTTGTCATAATGGGGTTTTGAGGTCGGACCAATATGCAGAGAAGAACTCCTGAAGCTCGAGATTTGCAGGTAAGACGAGTCTTTAATGTTCATGGCAGGACTCAGACAGGGTAGCAAGCGTGCACAGAACACAAGGAACCAGCGGGGAACAAAGGAAACAAACGGGCTTAAATACAGAACTGAACAGCAGGGGGAACCAATGACACACGAGACCAGACAATCAGGGGAAAACACAGAACAGGTGTGGGCTTGGGGTGCAGAGAAACAGAAAACAAAGGACTAGACCAGGTAAATAAACAAAAACAAAAACACAAACACAAAAGTACTCAAAACACAAGCTGGCATGACAATATGATTGTCAGGATCTGTCATTTTGGACTTTGTTTTGGTTTTGTGTTTGTTTTGATTGAGCAGTTTACCTAGCTTTATTTATTCCTGTGTTGTGCTTAGTTTTGTTAGTTTCCTCCTCCTGGCTTTAGACCCCTTTTTGTTATTATTTGCCCAGTTGCTTGTTTCCTTTTTATTAGTTGTTCTTTCCCAGCCTAGCTCTTTAGTATAGTTCCTCATGTCCCTGTTTTGTCCAGTTAGTGTCCTTCCAGATTTAGTTTGTGTTTTATGTTAGGGTTTATATTTATATAGCTTTCCTTAGGTCTGTTTCACATTAGTTTAGCTTTCCCCCATGCCACTGGTTAGTTCCTCCTAGAGTTACTATTTACATTAGCTTATGTTAGGTTTCTTTTCCCTGTTCCCCCCAGTTTAGTTTAGTGTTTAGTTTCCCCTCCTGTCTCTGCGTTTCCTAGCTCCAGTCACCATAGCAACCTCCATTACCTCAGTTCCCTTCACTTGGCCAGTGCACCTGTAAGCATTCATCTGATTAACTACTCTTGTTCCCATTGTTTTACCATTCACCTTCCCTGTATATAAGCTCACCGGTTTCATTTATTCCCCGTCGCCTCGTCCTGCCAGTTACCTGCCAGATTCCTGCGATTCACCTGTCTTTCTCCTGCGTTGTTTCCAGAATCCCTGTCTATCTAGTTCCTGTTCAGCTCCTGTAAGTTCTGTACGCCTTGTTTACCGTTTCCTGAACTGTTGACCTAGAATCCTGCGCTATTCACGCCTTCAAATAAATATGAATCAAAATCTTACCTCATGGCTTCCCAGTATCTCCCTGCAAGCTGGTCCGACCCAAACCCTTTCCATGACAGTGATAGATCAACACAACACAAAGTTGTGCCTAATTTTGAGATAAAAGGAAAATGATTCATGGTTTTAAATATTTGTTTTTAGAAGTAAAATCTGAAAAGTGTGGGGCATGCATTTATATTTGGCCCTTATTTACTCTGACAACCCTAAATAATTTTTTTTTTTAAATGCTGTCACAGAAACACCTAAGCAGTAAATTAAGTCCACTTGTGTTTAACCTAATCTAAGTCTAGGCTTTGATCTAAAACCTAAAAGGGTTTAGATCAAACCTAATCATTTGTTAGAATGGCCCAGTCAAAGTCCAGACCTAAATGCCACTGTGAATCTGTACCATAACTCAGAAATTGCTGTTCATAGATGTTCTTTATCTATTCTTACAAAGCTTGAGCTGTTTTGCAAAGAAGACTAGCTCTGGCGGAGGCATAACCCAAAAGAACCACCTCTCATTCTAATTACAAACTATTGACTCAATACTGGCCACAATTATCTGATTTGAATTTCCCTTCCACTCTCAATTAAGCACCACTTAGTGTTGGATTTCCACACAAAAGCTAAACGGATTATATTGGAGTTTTTTGTTGTAACGTAACAAAATGTAATAAAGTCGCAAATATGAGAAATCCCACCTGTGTTTGGGCTTAAGGCCGTACATTGTGTGGTCATACATGGCGTTGAATTTATTCTCTCCAAACCAGTTGAAGAAACGGATCGGCAGCAGCTGGAACAGGATATGGACAAACCTTGTGTTGTACTTCATGTCCACCGGCAGGCCGTTATCTGAAACCTGACGGATCACCCAGGCGCCACGACGGGTGCTCATGAACACCTGGTCAACAGCCCAGAAATTAATTAAGCTCCCTGCAAGTAATGGAGTGTGCTATCTTAAGATACGGAGAAGAAGGAACAAGAACCTGCTCTGCCACCCTGCTGATCTCCACAGCGATGTCTCCTCCTGAGTTGCCGATGCCGATGACCACCACTCTCTTCCCGTGCATGTCCTCAGGTCCCTTGTAGTCCCAGCTGTGGAGGTACTTTCCTTCAAATGTCTCAATTCCTGCAACAAGTGTTATTTGGATGTAATTTCTTCTTAGGTTTTGAAAAATCCATCATGATTGTTTCATTAAGAAGTTGGTATAGATGTATGCAAAACACACAAGACCAAGACATACCTGGAAAGTCTTTGAGCGGCAGGTTAGGGTAGGTGTAATGACCAGAGCAGCAGATGACTGCATCAAACACGTGCTTCTCCTCCAATCCATCTTTGTTCTCTGTCACCACCTCCCACTGACCAGTGCGAGAAAAATCTGGTCTCTGTGCAACTCTCTTCACTGACGTCTTAAAAGACCCAGCAGTTATTAAACCAGGCTTGACAGCAGACATTTGGATGAGAGTAAACACTTCTTAGCAAATAACTGGATTTTCTTTTTACCTGGAAGCAAATGTATTGTAGTAGTTTAAAGTGTTCTGCGTACATCCTGAAGTATTTCAGGATTTTAGAATGGTGCATGTAGTTGGGGTAATCAGCAGGGATGGGAAAGTCACTGTAGCACATCATCTCTTTGGAGATATTGATGGTGAGAGAGCGGTAGATGCTGGCCCTGTTTGGCTCAGAAACTTCCTGCATAGAAATAACACTTTATAGGAAATTAGGCTAACCAGAGGACAATTAATTCAATGGCAGGGTTGGGGGTTAGGGTAACTGTTAGGGTAACATAATATTAAAAATTATAGCCATTTAACAGATTACAAATTTGAACTTCAATGGGTTCTTACAAAATTCCTAAATAAAGTCCAGTGCAGCCAACTGCTTTCAGATTGTAAACAGTAAACAGAGTCCACCTGTAAGTAATTTACTGTCAGTATTAAAAACTACAGCTGTTCAGTTCAATTCAGTTTATTCACATAGCGCCAATCCATAAGAAACATTGTTTCAAGTCAATTGCATGCATTCCAATTTAATCCTAGTTATCAAAGCCATGCAGTCAAGTTCAGTTTGTTATTCAAATTGATAAAAAGGTTTTATATCCAAGGAAATCTAGCAGACTGCATCAAATCACCTCATTCACTCCTCCTGGATGAGCAGAGGTGTTAGAGAGCAGCATCATGTAGACGCATAAATGTTAGTCATGTGCTCCAGAAATCTGGGTTTTGTGGAAGACTGCAAGAAGAAACCATTGTTTAAAAGGCAAGGATGCTTTTCTTCATCAGGGACAGGGAAGCTTGAAAGAGATGACAGGAAGATGGATGGATGGAGCAAATTACAGGGCAGTCCTGGATAAAACCCTGTTAGACACGTCAGCTGAATCTATATGCACTTTATACATTTTATTTTTTTATTTGTTAAAAAAATCTTCAGAAAATATGTGGAATTTTTTCTTTACTTTACAATTGTCCTCTACTTTGTGTCAGTCTGGCACATAAAATCCCAATAAAGTATATTGAAGTTTATAGTTGTAACATGATAAATGTGGAGTGTGAATACTTTTGCAAGGCTTGGTTTGCTGATTAAAAATACAGACATTTAACCAAAGAGGGGGGCTTGCCTTGAACTTCCAGAGTCCCCCCATGTCATCACTGCTTTCGAAGCAGGTCGGCTCCATGCCCTCATCCAGACAGGCCTTTACACTGGTGAGACCAGAGGGGCCTGCCCCAATTACTGCGACTCTCTGCACCATGATGGAGCTGCAACAGGACACTGGATAAACTGAAGTTTAGCAGTTTAGAATGCAGTTTTAGTTGAGTAATTCCACGTAAATGCATAACCTCAGGTTTGATTTGGTAGCTTTTACCAATTTCACTGTGCTTTTAGAGACTTTGCTAAAAACCTAAAAACTTCTTTCTTCCCCAAACTAACTTAGCTTCTTTGTCTCATCCAGTGTTCTTCACATCTTTCTGTGTCATACTAAAAATGCTGCATTGATTTATAAACCAAAAGTTTACCTTTGGACTAGTTCACTTTCAGACTACTTGCACTCGGTATAAAGCAATTAATTTTTCTCCCACTGTCTGCATTATAATCTTATCGGCTTCTCCTTCCTTGGTATGTTATAAAATCTCAGTTTTTAGAAGTACAAGGCAGAGCACAGGCAATCTTACAATTCAGTAATAGCATTAGCATTCTACATGAGCTGCAATATATTATCTTTACACTAAAGCAAACTTTGATCTGATCATTCCAAAGTGTCAACATTAATCCATCAGTCCTTGCAAACTCCTTGAACTCTTTTGTTTCACTTGAAGAAACTACACAAAGACTGCCATTCTCTGCCTGAAAAATGAACAGAAATCTAATGTGCCTTATATCATTCTTACCGTAATGACCCTTGCGTGTCGCTTTCCTGTCAGGTTGGAGAAGCCGCACCTGAGTGCAGCCTTTTATACATAAAAGAGTCAATAAAGAGGCTCATTGTTTTCCCTTTTTTTAACCTAATTGCACAAAAGGCTTTTATAGGCTTGAGCAATGTTTACCCAAATCAGTTCGGTTTCACTATGACTAAAGTTCAGTTTGTGTTCTAATCAAGTGAGTGGGAGATGGCTGATGGGTAAACGAGTAGAAGTCACTGTAAATTCATAGCTTGTGGATGCATATGCATGAATGTATTAAGTGTGAGTAAGATGACCTCTACCTTCAATGTACATTTTCCAGCTTCAGTCTGCAGAAATATTAAAAGCATTCTTCATTAAAGGACTTTTCTCTATGGTATCTTGAGGTTTATCCTTCTTTACTGCTACATTCAAAGCATGATAGACAAACTCCTCCTGAAGCAGCCTCTGAAAACTTACTTTAACTTTTACTTCATTGCAGACAGTATACACCCAAATTATTTGATCTTCTTTGAAAGATGTTAATAATGCTGTTAATAATGAACCTTGCAAAAGCATTCATACTCCTTGACCACAAGTTTTATTTAACTGGGATTTTAGACAGACCAACATAAAACAGTACACAATTTGAATTACAATGAAAATGTTGTATGGTTTCAAATAAATATCTGAAATGTGTGGTGTGAATTTCCATTTAGACCCTCAATCCCCAAAATGTTTTCCTTAATCTTTAAGCTCAGTTTGATTGGATAGGGAACATCTTTGGAGAATCAGCCTTCATGTATTGCCATAAAATCCTAATGACATTCACTAAAGCTTGTGGCTCTAATGTGGCAAAATGTGAAAAAGGTTGCTTTTGTAAGCTTCTGTACATCCATGTCTGCATTATAAGCCTGGAAAACATAACAATAAATGTAAAGAGAGTAGAGCTTTTAATATGCAGAATGATTATGCTCCCCACCTTATGATTTCAAAACAATGAATTGAAGACCTAGTTTGTTCCATTCTTCCAGCTAAAACATGCTAAGGTTTTTGCAATAGCACTTTTTGTTAAGGAAAACGCTGAACTGCAGATGGAGCATGCTCCTAGTTTTATCCTGTGCTTTTTGTGTTCTTCTTTTCTTTTATTTAAAAAATGCATGGACATAATTGAAAATAACCATAATCCAGAATCATCTAAACCGGCTCTGCAATGCCTGCAATGCCTGACTGACTATGGAGAGGTTTCAGGGCATAAGGTTAATGAAAGGAAATCATAGGTAATGATGATAACAGGATGTTGACCTATGTGCTTGGATGGACGGGTGAAATTTAGGTGGTCAAAAGAAGGTTTTAAGTATCTAGGAGTCACTTTGACCCATACCTCAAATCAGTTACATAAAGCAAATTAAAATTAAATTATTTATCAAATCAAGAATGATTTGGAAAGATGAGAGATGTCTTTGTCTTTAGTTAGGAGGGTAAAAATTATCAGGATGAATGTTCTGCCAAGATTACCATTTCTTTTTAATTCATTACCTTTTACTGTTCCTGTATATCCCTTTCTATTTCTAGATAAGCTTATTTCCAAATTTATATGGCAGAACAAAAGGCCTCCAGTGAGACTTAAGGTCCTCTGTGCACGCAAAGATAAGGGTGGATTAGACCTGCTGCATTTTAGAAGTTACTATTGGGCAGTACAACTTGGGAAATTGGCTTCATGGATGAAATTGAATATGGACACAAAATGGGTTCATATAGAGCAAGCTTCAGTAAAAGGTGTGGCAGTCTCAACTCTCCCCTTCCTAAATTCAAAAGTATGGCCCAAACTTAAGGTACAAAACGAATGGGTTAAGTTTGGGAGAAGACAAGATGAGTGTTTAACTTACCTTTATCTCTTTCAAGGGCTACAAAAGTAATGAATGTCTGAGATTTCCTCCCAGCAGAAATGGACAGTGGTTTCATCAGATGGACGGGGAAGGACCTCATCACATTAAATCAACTATTTAAAGTAACGACTCTCAGGATTTTCTCACAACTTCAGGGAAAGTATGGCATTGATTCTAAGGAGATATTTAGATATTTTCAAATTCAACATTACCTGACAACACACAAAGAGTGAGATAAAATTAAAGAAGTTCCATCTAATTTTGAACAATTCTGGGTTGGGATAGCCGAGAATAAAATGAATACTAAAAACATAATATCCTGTATATATGGTAGGATCCGTCAGGATACATTAGTGGATACGCTTGAAGTGAAAGGTAAATGGGAGCTGGAAACTAACACCTTATTGCCGATGAAGGGCAGGAGGGTTTCTGGAGATCTTGGCAGTAATGTTTGAGCAGCCCAACCTGGAGAGAATTTGGCTGGAAGGTGAGAGTGGGATATTTTAAAACTCCCTCGGAAAAGGCTAGTTTTGCCAAAAACTGTTCCCCCCGTGTTGGAGGGGTTGTGGTTTTGTTGTGATAAGGGACTTCTCACAAATTTTCTGGGATTGTCCTAAAGGGCATAAATTCTGGGTGAATGTGAAGCAACAAATAAGTGAGATTTTGAATTTAAGTAAACCTTTTGAACCACAGCAGCTAGTTTTGGGTATTGCATTATTAATGGATTTAGGGAAAAATAGTGTGCTGATTCTCAGAGGTCTTATGTTGATTGCACATAAAATAATCAAAGCACACTGGCGTAAGCCCCAGTCACCCACAATGGACCAGTGGACCCAAAAATGAAAGGATGTAACTTGTATGGAACGCATAACGGCACCCTTCAGCTTCAGACGGACTTGTATCTTAAAAATTGGAAAACTGTTATAAGGTATTTAGTTAAGTGAGAAAATTGTTCCTGTTCATCTGGGCTGGATGAATTTATTTGTGTTACGTTTTATTATGCTGGAACCAACTATACTTACAGAAAATAATCCTTTTCATTTGATTGTATGTTATTCTTTCAAGTTTGATACCAATTTGAGTGTTTGTACATGTCATACTGTGTGAGACTCAAGGAACCCGTTCTAATAAATGTTCAAAAAAGAAAAATACAAAAAAAATACAAAAAAAGAAAATAACAGGATATGACTTACTTTGTTATACCTCTGCAGGATATAACCTTAAATGTAGCCTACTGTTCTGCAAAGATGCTGTTGCCATCACAGAAATGTTAATGATCTTTGAATCTTTACAAAGTCTGGAATACTATTCAAAGTAAGGGAATGACAGTTTGTATCTGAAGCACCTTGGCCAGAATTTAAAGAAAAAAAATTGTTTTAACAAACTTCATTGTTTTAGTTCTTTACTTGTTCTCTTTGAAAATTAGTAGCTGTTCTGGATATCTTTTTGGTTTGTTTTCAGCTTTAAAAAAGCTATAATTGAGTAATTTCTTGATTGGTTTTAACTTATTTCACAGATTAGGTGAACATTATTTGTGTAGCAATGAAATTTATGAGTTGCTGTCTAATAATGTAAAGGATTGATCCAAGTAGAGAACCCCGGTGAACTCTATTTTTAAAGTATTACATTTTCGTACCTTATCACATACACTACGCATAAAAAGTTAGGGATAGTTGGCTTTCAGGTGAAATTTCAGAATGAACCTAAAATGCACAAGAACCTCAACAGGGGAACTTAATGTGACCTTCTCGAAACCTTTGAATGCTCATGTCCAACTGTTTAATGTTTCAGTACTTTTGTACAACTTCTCTAACCAGCTTAATGACACAATTTACGACAGGTGCTTGATTCACGAATCAGCCAATAAATGTCCTGGTTAAATCAGAATTTGTTTTTAAACAGGCCTCTTTATCATGCTGTTCACATTTCTACATCATGAGACCAAGAAAACAATCAATCAACAGTACCTCACCATTACGAGGCTTCAAACAGGATGTTCTCAGACGGAAGTGGCCACTGAGCTTAGAAACTCACAGTGTTATCAGCAGGTTTCAACAGAGATACAGAGAGACCGGAAGAGTCACAGAAAGACATAGAAGTGGACGTCCTTTAGCCATATCCCAATCTGATGTCCGCTTCATTGTGAAGAGTGCACTGCGGAACTGGATGATGAATGCCACTCAACTCCAGGCACATTTAAGGGAGATGAAAGGCACCTAAGTTTCCCGTCAGACCATTCAAACCAGTGAAGGCTCTAGACCAAATTTACCAGGGGGGCCACGGTGGGGCCAGTGATTTTCATCGTTTAATATTTTGGGTGAGCTCCAGAGCCACGTGCGGCAGGTTGCGGACCCCTGTTCGAGCAGATGAAAACTGTGATTCTATCTTAACATAGTAGGAGCTAAAAGTGCAACATCTTAATTTTTAATTTGTTATCAAAGTAAAAGGTAAAGGTAAAAAGTAAAAGTGGTCCAAGGGACCAATCAGTTACTGTTTCTGTGCCAGTGCACATCATGAGAAATTGATTTAGTATTATATCTTCGGTACAGGGGCCATATCAGGGGCCTGGACCAGTTCTACAGGGGCACGGGCTGTTAATAATGCTCAAGGGCACATCACACGTTATTGAGACATTAACATTTTTTGTTGTGGTGTACCCACCACTGTTGTTGGCTTGTGTATCAATAAATTGTTTAAGATGAGGAAATCACCGTTACATGCTTCTACCTAAACACCCTACTTTCATGATGTAATATCACTGCAGTGTGAACTGTTAACATTTTCCATAAATTTCACCTGAAAGCTAAATATCCCTAACTTTATGAGTAGTGTATGTAAGAATATCTAAAAAACACTGTTTTATGTAGGCCTAAAATGAATAAATTGCATTCTATGTCATGTATTAAAGGAATGAGCATCATTGATGATCCACTTTTGTATCATGTGTTTGCATTTTGGAATGAAGGTTTTAAAATCTACTGCGTGCCTTCATGCAGTCACCGTCTCATTTTTATTTACCTATACTTAGCAATTGCCTGACCACCTGGGGAGGAGTTTCAATGCTCTATAAGGACTTGAGAGCCCACAAGGGGTCAAATAATTATCAGCGGAATTTATCGGAAAGTAGTTTGAACTTCTCTGCCACTCGGTCAGCCACTTCAAATAATCAGCATGTGGTGGTGAATCTTCATCGGTGCAGACAAAGCATCTGCATAGCATAGCATGAGATTCAGTAGTTATCTTTGCTGCAACATTTGAATTGCGCTCATGAATTTTGCAGTAGTGGTGCCTCAGAACTCCATCTCCACGTTGTGACAATAATGCCACCAAATGTTTTGACATACCCATATACTTCTGTGGCAGCCAGAAAAAAAACACTAGAGATTCAGATGTGTAGGAAGGGGATGATGGAGAGTTATTTTGTCAAAGCAGTGCATCTTTGTAAATGGTAAACGGCCTGAACTTAGCACTTTATCAAGTCCCCAGAGACCCCAAAGCGCTTTACACTACAATCAGTCATTTACCCATTCATACACACATTCATTCAGTGACAGTGGTGAGCTACAATGCACTCACAGCTGCCCTGGGGCAGACTGACAGAAGTGAGACTGCAATACACAGGGGTCACCGAGCCCTCTGACCACCATCAGTAGACAAGTCGGTTGAAGTGTCTTACCCAAGGACACAACGAGTGAGATAAACAGATGGGGGTTTGAACTGGCTACAGGTTACAGGACCAACTCCTACCACCCGAGCCACAGCCGCTCCTTTTTGTACACATAAAAAACAAAGCAAATATTTAGTATTATGATGGGTGAACTAGAATCTGTATGACCTCAAAAATAAGACATAATATTTTTTATATTTGTGTACACAAATGTATTAGAAATGACACCAAGTCGTTTCAGATGCATTCCCTGTTTAATAAAAAATCTTTACATTCATAGTTTACAGAATATTCAATGGCAGAAACAAATCTATTGACACAAGACAATGCAAACATATATCTGAACACTTCAAGATAAGGTCTGCAGCATTAAGTTATAATACAGTATATCGGTTTAAAGCAAATCTGAAAACAGCAGATGAGTGCACAATCTATCAAAGAAACAAATATTAACAGAGTAACAACTTATTTTACTTTTTTTCCCTTAGATTAAGGTCTATTAAGATCTGTGCATAATTTTCACAGCAAGACAACCATAAAATAGATTTGGTGTCAAATTTGCTATTCAGCTTATTCTGATTTGCAACAGAAGAGGTTGAGGTTAAAAACTGAGAAGTCACCAACTTAGCCGCATGTACTGGGAAGACCATTGGTCAGTTATTGCAGAGAGAGGGCAAAGTATCAAATGGGTCAGTCAAAAAGTTTGTCAAATGGAACATCTGGATCTGGCTCAAACCCAACCGGTGAAAATCCACATGGATTGACTCGCAGTCAAAATTCCTCCAGAAAGAGGAAAAAAATAACCAGGCTAAGAAAAAAACCCAACATCATTTACTACAGTGCCATAAGCCTTCTCTTTGTCAAAATAAAATGAAGTAACTTAAATATATGCACAGGGAAACTACTTGACCATTTAAATCAGGCAGCAGATATTGAAAAGCAGTTATTGTGGAGCAAAGTTTTCACATGATTTTTCTGTTTATGGTCTCCTCTAACTGTCTGCTTTGATCTTCCATATAAATAATTATATAACACATTTGTAACTACAATAAAAAACATGTTGTGAATGAACTGAATATCTACAACATACATGTATTTGCAGAAGAATTCATACCACTCAACTTTTTCTTTTTACAAATAAAAATCAGAAAGTGTAAGCGGAATTCCATTAATCCCCCTTTGGTCTGATACCTCAAAAAACACAGATGCTCTGGTCTACATGCAAAACTCTGTGTGGAGGAAAAATACAACACTGCACCCTAAACCCACCATCCGCACATTGAAACACAATGGTGGCAGCATCATGCTGTGGGGACGTTTTTCTTCAGCAGGAACAGGAAAGCTGCTCAGAGTTAATGGACACAGCCAAATACAGGGCAATCCTGGAGGAAAACCTGTTAGCAGCTGCAAGCAACTTGAGACTGGGGCAGAGGTTTCCAGCAATCTTAATCATACAGCTACAGCTATAATGGAATGGCTTAGATCAAAGCATATGCATGTTAGAATGGCCCAGTCAAAGTCCAAACCAAAATCCAACTGAGAACATGTGGGAAGACTTGACATTTAATTTATACACTCTACACTCAATCTTTTGCAAAGAAGAATGAAGAAAAAATGTAAGCGTTTAAAATACAAATTTGAAAACGCTGCATCCCTTCTCTTCCAGTTCACAGTGAATTGTGATTTATGTTGGTCTATCACTTACAATCCCAATAAAAGACATTGAAGTTTATGTGAAAAGTCTCAGGGGGTATGAATACTTTTGCATGGAACTGTATATGTATAACAAAACTAGGTTTTAAGGGGGCCTTTAAATGTTCACTTAATCTGAAAATAGGACTTTTGTCTAAGCCGTAGGTACGCACCAATTTCCTAAATGACACCATTTCTACAAAACCTGTCACAGCCTGCAGTTATAAGGACACAAAGCAGTTAACCAAATGTTTCGCAAACCTCCTGCAGACTTGAATCAGGGTCATCAGCCTCTGTGATCATGTGACTATTAAACACACATCTAAGTTTCGACACTTCCACTGATTGCATCACTACAAAGGATTGAAGTTGTGCAGAAGAGTGACTTTAGCGTCAAATGTGCTTTTTACTGAAAATAGTAAATACAATCTAACCCCATATAGACAACAGTAGCAGGTCCATGTGAGAAAAATGAACCCCTATGCAGGCACACCCAGACATACACTGTGAAATAACAGCTGAAGTCCAGCAAGACTCTTCATACTGAGACACCTGGATGTTAGTCTGGCCCATTTGCAGCTTACTGCCTTTGGAAATCATTGTGAAGGAATTTAAAACAGACCACCAGCACATTCACAAAAAACTAACTTTGTTGGTTTGCAGAAGAGAAATAAGATGTTAGGTTTTGTCACAGTCATGTAAATCTGTTCAACACAGACAGGCAGATATGTTTCCATATTTATTACTCTATGTGGTAAAGAAAATTACAAAACTATACACCACCTTCTGATCTCTATGAACGTCCTGACAATAAACCAGATGATTACATAACAAAACAAAGTCATCCACACTTCTTGTCAACAAAAAATGCGTAAGGAAATGTCCTACAGTAGTTCTTCTAGAGATTAGGATGTACTGTAACTATTGACCAGTGAACACGTAAATATGCAGTATGTACCAATGGACTTTTAACTGAAGGACCCTGAAGATGTATCACATCCTTTGTGGTGTAGATGTCAGGAGATTAGAGATAAAGAAGGACTCAATCAGATCAGAACCTGAAACTCCTGTCCGTGCAAAGATGGGAAAGTTATCATTTCTGTTCATCAACACCAATCTGATGGACAACTGTACACAACCCGAATGATCTAAATGCTTAGACAGCCTCAGAATAGGGGCAGAGAAGGATTTCAGGTTAGTTTTTAGCTTTTCCACATGAGTGAGCAACAAGTGGTTAGGTAAACACCTTGTAAACATGAGGATGGCTGCATAAGACATAGGCTCCATGGGATACAGGTAAACACCTGAGTATTCCCACACTGCTGCAGCTGCAACAATTTCTGTGGGAAAAATCTAAAATCTATCTGGAAAATGCAGTTAACTCTCTACTTGGCACATTAAAAAGAAGTCAGCAGCTGTAAGTAAGAGCCTGTCAGAACTGGACCGAATCAGACCAGGATTGTTTCTCCCCGTTAATCTTGCTTTTTTTTAAAACAGATTTCCCTATAATGTATGTGTGTTTGAGTATGCACTGGGAACCCGGGTAGACATTCCCAGATGGATCTGCCAAAGTGGAGGAATTACTTTAAACCTCAGAAACCTTTAAGCCTAAAAACCTTCGATTCAGGAGAGGTTCTGACAATCACTTGCTTGTATTTAAGTTTTAAATGTGTTTAATCTGTCCTTCAATCACTCTCTGGAGATAAGTGAAAAAATAAATTATATTATCAAAAGATCTTACCATTATTGATTATAGAATTTAATTGGCGTACTCTGAATGCAATAAGCAAATTATAAAAAAATAGAAGTTATGGAAGTTAATTAATAGGTGTTCATGTGCACTTAGAAGATTAAGAAGAAGAAGAAGCAGAAGGAGGAGGACTACGAGTAGGATGAGACCATGTGGCTGATATCATTATCAGTGATGAACTCCTGGCAACACATAACTGATCATATGGTCCACCTAACCCACATGTTTAAAACACATTTACAAATCTCCCTCAAAAAACAGTGAGTTCACCACAGCAGTGACACTGTGGGAAACTTTATTCACAAGTAGAAAACGTCTAAACATGCAGTCTTTTTATTTCCTAGTGCATTTTATGGATTATAATTCACAAACAGTACATTAACTGAAGGAAAAAAATGAGTTATTCATTATTGGAGCTACCCTCTGTGTTATAGGTGGTTTATAGTCAGATCAATATATTCAAAACTTGGTCCTAAAAATCAATTTTGTAATCATCTGTGTCCTGATGAAGCGGTTAGTGAGTTGAATAAAGTGATAAACCGAGTCTCGTCCCATTGGTGATTAAAATCCTCGAGCTAATCTGCCACAATGTTGTGATTAAAGCTGATAGTCTTATTGCAACAATCTGCAAAGATGTTTGAATCCTGGCTTTTATCCAGATGTTACTTAGACAGGACAGTTGCTGAAACCCTGAGGACCTAACTGCCAAGCTCCAAAGATCTAAATGTGATTGATCATCTTAGAGCTTCACCTTGATGAGCTGAACGACATCTCCAAAAAGAAGCCAGCTGTTTTGTTCAGGACAACAGAGGACCTCCAGAAGATTCAGCCCAGGTCCTGCTTGATTATAATTATTATTATTGGGATGTAAGATGGAGTTGCGCAGTATTAGTCATGTTTTATAATGTTGAGGATCAGTAAACACAGTCTAACTGCAAACTTGTAAGAACAATAAGAACCAGACAGTGTGTCAGAAAATTGCAGGAGATAGCAGTGCTTTGTGGAACTCTTCTCTTGAAAAAAAAACCCTAGGGTATAAAAATAATAAGAAAAAATGTGCATTGGCCCTTAAAGTAAACACCTTTACGCCCCGCCCCTCCTTCTCTTGTAGTTGTTAAAATTAAGCTAAGTGCCCCAGCAGCCCCTGTAGAGTTTGTGGAGAGAACCACAGTATCTCCACCAGGTTGTACTGGCAGTAACCCATCCAAAACCCAAACAGCACATCTGTAACATTGTGCCTGCCCAGCAGCACACGGCTTAGCCCCATCAGGCCCACCCATAGCAAGACCAGGACCCTCAGCGGTGCAGCCAGCACGAGGTGAGCCAGCAGAAACCGTCCACACATAGCGGCTCGGGTGGCGTGCCCGGAGGGGAAGGAGTAGGTGTCCACAGAGAAGGTGGCGAACATGTCCATTTGGTTTTGAGCCGGCCGACGTCGACGCACCACTGCTTTAACTATGCCGACCAGGATGAGGTCCAGCAGAAGGCCTGTGATGTAGAAGTAGAAGAATATAGATGAACATTATAGGCTAACTTGTAACAGCTGCTGGGCTGTGGATTATCAACACGACAGCATAAAGAGGTAGCCGTCCCCTATATACAGAGAGCATTACTGTAACAAGATCAGGAACATCAAACTCAATCAGTTTCTTGGCGCCATCTAGTGGTTGTATAAAGAAAGTACCAGACACTAGTCCTTAATCTCAGAGCTGCCATTTCATGCTTCCTGTACCACACAAATTTGACATGTCATTTTCACTCTTAGTTTATTCATCTTGATCAAGTTTCCAGATTCAGTAAAATCTCAGTGATCTTCACAAGAGTCTATATTACACCATTAAAACCACGTGGCGTAATTAAACCTCAATACAGCGCCTTCTCCTCAGTCCTTCTGGAATTATTTTTCCAACAGACTTGACCTAAAACTAAAATTACACGTGCTACTAATAACATTGGCCAATGGCTTTACTCCTAGTGTCCTAATATGTCCACAGAGTGAGACACCGATGTTACCTGCTGCTCCCCATCGATGCAGAATAAAACACAGCAGGCTTTGTCATAACGCCGACATAATACATGATGCTGAACTGACAGGTTACTGAACACTGGAACTAAAATGTGGATTTAGAGAAGAAAACTGGAATAATGGTTGCACACTGTAATACAAGACTTAATTATTCCATGAAGAAACCTACACATGGGGTAAGAACGCTGTCAAAAACAAAGTGTATGTAAAAGACGGAAATGTGTGCATATTAGTCAATAGTTGTGCATAAGTAAAATCCAAAAGGGATTGTATATTTTTCCCTAGAAAAAATACCAAAATAAAATGTTACAGCTTCAAAAATTTAAAAAACAATAGTTTAAAGTTTACAGTTGTGGTTTATTCTTTAAAAATACAATATGCTATAAAGTTTGTGAATACGATTTTTTTTCATGAGAAAAGCGAAACATCAAGGCTTCAAGTACGTACCGATTTATGGAAAATCAAGGGTTTTTGTTTTTAGCACTTTTCAAAAAACAAGGCACTCAGGACGCTGTGCATAACGAGGAGCATTGCAGTGATGCAAAAATCAAAAACAAAGGGTAAAGAATAGAAGGGGAGGATAAAAAAAATGAAAGGGAAAGTTGGACTGAAAAACTTAACTAATAATGTTTAGATGTCACAGCCATTATTTATGCATGAATAGGGGTTTATTGTGGTACACAGAAATACAATTTAAATTTTCCAACTTTCACTACTTGGAAAAAGAGGCCCAAGTCTCCATAGTTTTTTTTGTCGGGCCCAACAGGTGCTACAAAGGTAGGCTATACTTTCCTTTTTCTGAACGAAATGATTTTCTGTTTTTTAACTAATCTATTTGCTTTTTTTTCTTCTCTTATTCCTTCATAAGCTGGTACACAGCAAGACTGCAATGTCAATTTTTTTTTTGTCTTCTTTGTACATAATAATAATGGAAAAAAATTGTAAAAAATATGATTATGTGTTTGGAAATGAAGATGGTAAAGAAAGAAAAATGCTGATTTCACTACCCAAGTTTGTGATTTCTTTTTTGTGTTAATTTTGGTTGTACTGGGTGACTGTATGATCAAACTGTTTATTTAAAAGCATTGCTGGTCACAATACTTATGATTTCTCTGGAAAGGCTGATGAAGGGGGGGAGTCGCCTCACTATATTGCCTGATGATATGAGTGTAAACATATATTTTTCTCCTAGGTGAAAAAAGGCCTGAAAAGGTGGCCCGGGGACAAATTGGCCAATTTACACATTATTAATAAAAAAACATGAGATCTCTGGGGGTTTCAGGAAAAAATAAAATCCAAAGATTGGTTTGGGGGGTTTTGAAAACGTGGTTGAAGAAGAGTGTGACAGGAAGAATGAAGGCCCAAAGGGTATGAATGATGAATGATGGGGGGCCACATGAGTGAAAGGTTCATGAATCGAATGTTTTTTTTCTCATTATTTTTTTGGGTTTTTGATTCATAGTTGTGTTCAGAAAAACAATGAACGTTTTTAGAGTGCACCAGGTTTTTTTTTTCCATTTTTTTTTTCTCTAAGGTCGGGTTTTTCCCCTATATGTGTTCAGATGATCGCCAAGTTGGAAAAAATTTTCGGGGTTTTTAGTTTTAGAGGGTGAAAACTTAAATTTTTTTATGAATTTTTTTTGGGGTTTTGAAATTGGATCTAAAAATTTCCTTTGGGATGGGAACAGAACCTAATAGAAACCCTGTCATTGGCCCCCCATAGGGTTTCTGGTTTGAATAAATTCATGGTAAAAGATTTGGCAGCAAATCTCCTTGAGAGGGGAGGCTGAAGCCGGCAATTTTGTTGTGTGTCTTAAGGGTTTGTCTAAATTTCTGTTTCAATGTTTGTCACAAATGTTTGTCTGACTAACCCTTTAGACTTCAGAGAAAAAAAAAAGGGGATAATAATCTAAGGATGGATAAATGGATATTTTGGGAAAAAAAAATGACTGTTTTTTGTGATCAAACGTTTTTAACAGGAAGAATAAAAAATAATGGTATAAATTAAGGGGTACGAAAAAGGCAAATAACTTTTATCTAGGTTTTGGAGGAAAGGGGTTTAAACGGGGAAGGACCCTACAGGTCTAATTTGGGTAGATATAATCAAATTTATCAATGTGCTTTAAAAAAGGGGGTTGTCCAAAAACTGGACATCTTCATGGTAAATGATGCGAATATTTGTTCTGGCGATGTTTGGCCAAATAATTATTTTTAAAAAAATAAGGGTTTTTAAACATATCTAACTACCCCAAGGGGTTAACAGACAATAAAATTAGCAAAAAAAGGGGTTAACAATATAAAAATTTTTAAAATTTTTGGGGTTAATGGTGAGAAGATGACTCAATGAAAATCTTGACACCCGGGAAAACCTTGGCGTACGAAGGTATACAAATAAGTCCCCACCTTTTTTTACAGGCGCCCCTCGGTTAAACAGTAGTATTGTAAAAGATTCATGTTTTACATAAGTTGTTGTACTGTGTGAAAGAGCCATAGGGGTTGAGGAAGGGGGGTCGGGAAAACCTAGCGGTGATAACCAAAAAAGGGACTGCACGCTGTATCCATCCTGGGGCTGGGGAATGTGTTCTGGTGTCTTGGAAGCCGATAAGAGAGCTTTCAATTGGACCGGGAGCTCGGAACATAGCGTGCAAAAAGCCCCCGGGTTGGCCAGAAAAGAAGTTTTGTGAATAAAAACAAGTCATGGGGCCGGCCCCCCCTGAAGAAACGGGGGTGAGTATGAATGAGAATAAAAAACCCTTTAAAATCCACCCAGCCCCCTTTTTGGGCCACTGCTGGAAAAAAGCAAAACAGCGAATCATAAATCCAGCTGAAAAACCCAAAAAAAACCAACAATTGGATCTTAAAAAGCTGGGGGCAAAAAAATTAAAAAAGGTTGTGGGAATGTTTTTGGAAATTCATGGAAAATTTTATAAGGAAATCATTTTTTTGCCCACTCTGTCATACAGCAGCCGTGGTACTGCGATTCCCTAAATAAAAAAGGCGAAGAAAATAGGTTTTAAAACTCAGTGTGACCCCCCACCTGCTTTTCTGTTAAAAAACTCACGGAAACCCCAAAAAACCTAGTTTTACTCAAGCATGGAGTCAGGTAAAAACTAGACTGAAAATTAAAAGAAAACAGAGAAAAAACAAAAAGCAGCCAACTAACATAGTCATAACGGGGGCAATTAAAAAAGCACATGGCAGAACTTTTCAGCTTAACTGAAAATTAAAAAAAAAAAGGGGGGGAAAAATGCCCCCCCATCCCAGTTCAGAAAAACCAAGGCAACTCCAAATTACTCACGGGGAGGAACCTAAAACTCAGGCCAGTACCTAAAACCCAAATTAAAACTCTCAAAAGGTGAAAAAAAAAAATGCTTTTAAAAATCATTCTATGGTTTTATCTACCAGCTTAAAAAACACGCAGAAGATTCCTTTTTACAGAGAAAAAATTTCATTTTTGAAAAACCCAAAAGATTGTGTGCATTTTTGATTTTTTTCCTCTTTTGAGAGAAGTTTAAATTTTCTCCTCAGCTCTGTGAAATGACTGCAGCATTAAACTTGACACAGACATGCAGCGGAAAAAAAAGATCAAACTTCTGCACACGGCAGCCTGTCTCTACTGAGAACTCTGATTTTAAAGATTGTAACCCCCTCCATGAAATGTAGCAAAAACTCAAGGCCCGGGGCGGGCCAAAAACCCCGGCCCCCCAAAGAAGTTTTTTTGTGATTATCTAGAAGTAGAACTTTAGATATGAAAAACCTTTTTGCTCTCTCAACAGGGGGAAGTAGGAAAACCCAGAAAAGGAATTTCCGGGGGCTGGGGGGTTTTTCAAAAAAAGCAAAACGGGGCCCATTTCTCAAAAGTCATAAGTTGAAGGATAATTTTAAAAAAATTTTCAACCCATATTTTGTGAAACCGTCTGAAATCTGCAAAAATTCCCAGTTTAATCCAAAAAGGTTTCATAAAAAGCAGGGATGGGGGGCTTCCGGTCCCCCAAGTGCTCCAAGGGAAGCAAATAATTTTGTAAATTTTTAAAACTGGGAGCAGAACACAAAAACGAAGGAAAAGGTTTCCTTCTTTAAAAAAAAGGGAAAAAAGAGGAGAAAAAAACCCCACACCATGGGAAGGCCTGAATTTTTAAAGGGGGAGGGGGGGGACGAGGGCCCAACCCTTTTTTCTCCAAAAACCCCCAAAGGGGAAATTTTGAAAGATGAAAATGGGAGATTAAAACCCGTTAATTGCCAAAAAAGTTTTCAAAAAAAACCCAGAACCCTTCATGGGGTTAAAAGTATGGAGGGGCTAACAGAAAAATATAAAACAAAAAAAAAAAAATTGGCAAAAAGTCTGCAGACCCAAAAAACTAACCTGGATTAAAAGCTCTAACTAGGTTTATATTTAATCCGAGACCCCTCTCCAGAAAAATATGTCGGTAAAAACATGAGATACTAACAAACTTAACCATTTGCAGAAAAAAAACCACCCAAAACTGTGTGGAAAGGTTTGCTGAACTGATCAAAGGCTGGATCTAGGAAACATTATGTGCACCCCCCCCCCCCCCCCCCCCCCAAAAGAGCAAATGACCAAACGACCCGAGGACCAAAAGACCAAAGGGTTTCTGAATGACTTTAAAAACCTCACTGCCCCGGACAATGATAAACAGGACATTTCTCCAGACTGGACGGACCGGACAAAACAAACCCCTTTAAGATGGACCTCACTAAAAAACCAAACCTTTAAAGGAAATTTCTTGGTGGATTGAAAAGACTTGAACTTTCAAAAAAAAAACCTAGGGAAACCAAAAAGGATTTCTCAAAGTAAAACGTGAGAATAATCAACAAACAAATGTTTACTTCTGTGAATGTGGGAAAATTTGTGGAAAAAAATTGCATGAAGGGGTTAAAAAAGAGTGTAAAACTTTTTAAATTTCAATTCGGAATAACTTCTTTGAATAAAAAATTATAATTTCCCAGTGGGGCTTCTGAGTTTTTTTATTTATAGATGGATGTTTTTTGTAAATTTGATGTAAATTAACTTGATACAAGGCCTTGAACTTTAAAATTTGCTGCTGAACAGAACTGATTTATGGAGAATTTAATTGCTTTAGGGGTGACGACCCTTATTGACTCGACAGGAAAGCTGTGACCTGGTTTCCCTCTCCATGCAGGATGCCCTGACACCAATGGGCCCTTTACTTCGTCAGGGGGAACCCTTTCCGAAAATGGGTTTTTTAAATTTGATACAAAAGGTTTCCTGTTAAAAACCGATTCTAATCTTTTTAAATAAACCCCAAAGGGAAAAAACGGGGAGAGACGGGCTGAAGCTGTGTAAAAAAGGGATGTTGAAATTTTTTATTGAAAATAATAAAAATTTAGCTTTGGATATGATCCTAGCAAAAGAAAAACAGTTGTGGGGGTTTTTGTAGAGGTTTTTTGTTCTTTTCCTCCCAACAATTACAAAAAGCACCGATGGATCTCTAACGAAGGCCCTAAATGAATTGCCAACCACTGTCCAAAAATTAAAACCCACACTCAGGAATCGATAAAAAATTTCAAACAGTTTGAGACGAGTTTGGAAAAGGGGGAAACCCTACTGGTGGGGTTTATTTTTCACTTCATTGGGATGTTGTGTTGACCCCGCAGTTTATGTTTGCTGTTGTGCAAAGTGTATTCAAGTTCTCATCCTCAGGTGTATTGTTTGTGCGTTTGGGTTCCACTGATACCAAGGTTTGAGATTACCAGAATATCAAAATGGATGTGGTGCCAGAGCACACAATGATGCTGTCCACTGAAATTTTTGAGCACAAGTGATGATTTTGGATCAATGGAAAAAACCCCAAAGTGTTGGAGAAATTTTTGAAAACTGTGCTATGAGGAGGAGGACAAAAAACCCATTGTTCAGGGGCCAGTCTGAAAATGGGAGCCAAAAAAATTCAAAACCAAAAACGGGATGCAACACCGGGCCTTCCCCAAAGGGCCCAACCCCTTTTCCTGCGCCTGGAGGGGACCGGACCACCCGGGACGCAAAGATAATTAAAACGGGGTTTTAAAGATTCGGGGTTTCTACAAATACGATACAAAATTGTGCTGTCATTTCCATGTGCTTCAAAAGGTTTTTATTTTTTTTGGGGTTTTTTTTTTAAACCCGGGCTTTATTATTTTTTGGATGTTTTCATTTTGGGTTTTCAGCACACATCAGCATAGGTTTTTCTATGGGAAACAGAGGGGGTGCACACCCTGATGGGCTGCGGGGGGGCAGGGGGGGGGGCGGGGGGGGGTTTTTGGCCCCATCCCAGGGGGATTTTTAGGGGATGTATGTTTTGGGAAAGCCTTTTAAAATCTTTTCTCTTTACACCCCAAATTAAAAATAATCTGCCCTTGTTGTTTTAATCTGCCGCCCCGCTCACTGCTACAGCTTACACAACAAAACCCTTTTGAAATCACATAAGAGAACACATAGTCAAAGAAAACTGATACAAGAGGAGACCCCCTTTTTGGGGCTCTCATCCTTGGGGGAAAAAATAAAACCATGGACTCAGGGGGGACGGGAGTGACAACCGCCTGCCCAGATGCCGAGGGTTTTAAGGGGGTCGGGCCCCCTAAAATCAAGGGTGAAAGGGAAAGAGGGGGCCGTGATCAGGCTCCTGGATTAAAGGGGGGGGAAAACCCATAAGTAAAGGGGGGGCCCCGTCGTCGGCCTGTTTATCCTTTACAGGATTTTGTGCCCTTAATGAATAATTTTGATTTTAAAGGGGAATCAGAAATTTGATTTAATGGTATGAATGCTGTTAAGAAAATAAAGATAAAATTTAAATGACAAATTTGTTTAAACGAAATTATTTAAAAAAACACATTTTCATGAATAAAAGTATTAATAGAACCTCGCAGGTTTTTTTTGGGTTATTGTTCCCCTTTCCCCATAGGTTGATTTTTGGGACGGGTTAGGAAATAAATGGAGACGCTTCAAAGTTAAAAAGTTTTCTAATAGTGTAAAAAACCCGGGGAAATTGTTTTTTAGAATGATGAAATTTTGACTAAGACCCTTTTGTTGGTTGGGGGGACCCTGTGACAGCTGGGGAAATAATTCCCTGGTCTATTAGGTTTTAAAAACAATACAGGGTTGAATGATTGTTTCGGGGGTGGGTACCCCTTGGGTGGTTCATACCCAGTGTTGGGGGTTCCTGATCTAAATAGTGGGGGACTTTAAAAGACCTTCAAGGGGGGGTTTTTAGGAAAACCTTTATTAAAAGGGGATACTGTTTTTTCCCTTTTTATACTTAGTGAATAAAAAATAAGTTCTAATGTTTTCCCTTTTGGTACAATAGGGTTTAAAAATGGTATAGACTAATACAAGGAAAAAGCCCAAGGGTTTCATAAATGACCCCGAAGGGGGGCACGGGGGAGATATGGAGCAGCTAATTATGGTTTATTAGAAAGCACAGCAACTTAGATTAAGTATGGGGCACCCGCTAAACACAATTAACAGATAGAACCACTGGTGACACACAGTCTACTTTAAATCACGGGGAAAGCCATCCCTTGCATTGGAGTGCCGTATAAAAACGTATGGCCTCATCGAAGCTCTTCGTTCTCTAAAAGCGGCGACGGTCCAAACGGAAGCCCAGGTATCTCTGTAAACATTCCTCGCCTTTTAAATTTTGATTAAAAGAGCTTTAAAAATTGAAAACGGTTTTGGGGTCGTTTCCCTTTAAGAGTCTTTAGATAGGAGTTGTGATCGGGTTTTGGGGGACCAAGGACCGGGGACTCCGAGGCGTTGACTGCCCAAAAGGGGGGGTATCGGACAAAGCAAATCATCAAATTGTCAATATTAAAGTAATTTATAGTTAAATATTTACAAATGCAGTCTAAAAACTTGCACT